>JBAMIE010037430.1:0-18689 GCA_037177295.1 Kaempferia parviflora
TTTTAAATTTGTGGAGGAACTCGATCTGGCGGCGCTGTCATTTTTTTCTTTCCATTCTTTTCTTTTATTTAATTCGGTTATTTACTTTAAACAAAATCATGTTCTTGGACGCAATTAAGGAGATTTTATCAAGAAAGTCAGTTAATTCTGTTATTTAATTCGGTTTATTCGGAAATTTAATTTTTTTTAAAAAAAAATCGGTTAATTTGATTCGGGTTCGATTTTGAAATTTCTTATTCGGTTAAACCAAATAGACCGAATAAATTGAATTTTTGAACCAAATTAAATTTTTAGACCTTAAATTTTGGACCGAACCGAATTTTTATTAAAATAAACTAAATTTTTTGAAAAAATCGGTTTGTTCGGTTTATTCGGTTCGGTTTGTTCAGTTTTATCACAAATTCGATTCGGTTTGTTCGGTTTTTTTTAAAATCGGTTCGGTTCGGTTTGCTTGGAAAAAAATCGGTTCGGTTCAGTTCGATTTATTCGGTTCGGTTTTAACCGAATACTCACTCCTACGGACGAACAGACCTTCACGACAGACCTTCACAGACGACACAGACGACAGACCCACAGACGACAGACCTTCACAGACTTTCAGATCTGACGGAAGCTTTACATACTTCCGTCGCGACGACTTAGAGCACCCACAATGGAGGGTATTTGGAGGAGGTATTTTTCCAAATACCCTCCCTCCTCAAATATCCCCATTGTGGGGGATATATGAGGGATGATAAGAAATCACCGGGCACAACTTTGTGCCCGGTGATTTCCTTTGTGGTGGGGTCCACCAAGAGGTGGGCACACCGTTTACTTTATTTTTTTTTTAATTTTTTTTGATGGGACCCACAATTTGCATGTAAACGTTAGGAAAAAAATAAAAAAAATAAAAAATAAACGTAAGTGCAACTTTTTTTTTAACAGTTTTTTTTAACGTTAGTTTTTTTAATCAAATATATTAAATTAAAAAATTGATAAGAAATTGGAGAGAAAATGATAGTGGGACCCATAAATATTTTGTAAGTGAGATATTTGATTGTGGAAATGGAGATATTTGAGAGTGAGATATTTGATAGGTGGGACCCATAAATATTTGGTTTGGGGATATTTGATTGTGGGATTTGGGATATTTGAGATGTGGGAAATTTGGTTGATGATGTGGACGTGGGGACTATAAATATTTGGGAGAAATATTCGGCACCATTGTGGATGCTCTAAGAGAGAAAGAGAAAATGTTAACTTTGGCATAGGGATAAAAAGTAAAAAAAGGGACGCCTTTTAAATATTTTCAAATCTCAATGTGACTTTTGTGTAATCTAAAATTTTAGGTATGTCTTTTAGAAAATTCACGTATATTTAACATTACGATGAAAAAAAGGCACTTGGATTGAAGTTATTTCAACTCATGTGGTTATGCAGGGCTATAGAGTCCAATTATATCGTTCTTTACTAATTTTAAAAAATAAACATCACAATGATGCTAATGTTAAAGATGTGTTGTTAATTTTTAAAAAACTAACACCACGATGATGCTAATGTGTTAAATTATGGTATTAATTTTTATAAATCAACAATACAGTGATTGTTGTATATATAAAAAGAAGACGGAATCGAGTAAAATTTAATTTTATTTAAGAGAATTACATACATTAAAGAGATGAAAAGAAAGAGAGAAAGAGAAAATATAAAATTTGGTAAAGGACAGGGGCAGAGCCACCCTTGGGCTAGTATGGGCTCCATCCTCACCTATTTTTTAAAATCATAAGTAACATTTTATTTCAGCCCTAACATAATTTTATTTTAGCCTATAGTGTCTCATCTTAATTTTATTTTAGCCTTTATTTCCTCTTATAAATATATTTGATTTTTTAAATATAAATTATATTTTTATTTATTTTAAATTTTAATATAATTTATATATTTTTATTGAAAGAAATCTATTAAAAATGATGATGTTACATAGATTTAAACTTGCTCTTTTAGATGGAACCAAATGTCTTATCCATATAATGTATATATTATATATATTGACATTTAAGATGGTTAGTTATTTAATAACTAAGCAATATTTTTTTAGAGAAATGTAATAGAGTAAATAATAATAAATTATTAGTTAATTTATAAATTTTTATTTTTAAAATATAATAATAATTTTGAACCGTAGCGAACTGTAATAGTGAACTGGTGGTTATGAACTGTAAACTGTAATCATTTTAGACGGTTAAGATTAAAGGTTGACCCCATAAATTGGTGGTTTCGAACCGTCAAACTGACGGTTCTGAATCATGGTCAAGTCTAACTATAGTTACTATCACCGAAATACAAGCGCTGATGATTAATCCTAGGCAATTTTAAATCTCGGCTACGCCCCGCTAGAGGGGTAAATTGCAAAAATAAAAAAAACAAAACCAAACCCTTTAAATAATTTTAAATCTCAATGAGACTTTTGTGTAATCTCAAATGTTATGCATGCCTTTTAGAAAATTACCGTATATTTAACATTAGGATGAACAAAAGAAAGGGCACTACTTTTTAAAAAACTACTTTGTCCCAGTATTTCTAGCTTTTAATTTCGTCAAACTAGTACATTTTGTCTTCTCCTCATTGATGAATTTGACTTCTTTTCTTTCTCCAATTTATACAATTATTCGCTTTCAGTATTTTTATTTTTATTTCTACTTCATTTTCATGCGTTCAAAATTGTTAGGTTTCACTTATGAATAAGTATTTTTCCACCCCTTAAACCTTAAAAAGTGCTTAAAATATCGTTTTTAAGCCTCCTAATAAGCTCGCTCATTATTTTCCATTTTTTTAAACTTCTTTACTAACACGTAGCAATTTTTAAAAAATTTATTACACGTACGTACTTATATTGATCAAAAACTACTATATAAATTTAGACTAGTCAAATTTCATAAGTAATTCATTAGCACTGCTCTGTGTTCTCTACACCCTTATAAAATGCTTGTGTTTGAACCACCCTTTGTCCTTTGCACATTATAGGAGATAGATTGATTTCAAATCTGTCTTTCACATAATAGATACTAAATCATAAAGACATCAGATACAAAGGCATCAGAATCTCCTTTCAACAGAATTTTATCGCCTACGGGAACATCATAACTGAAATAGAGACATATAGCAAGCCCCTAAGTACATCACTTAAGCTGAAAACAATCCTTTCCAGCATCAAATTTGCTAACCCTGGAACAAAGGCATGTTAAGTTAAGTCGTGACTAAAGCTAAGCGCTGCAGTTCTGTTTTGCAAGCTTGCATTTAATCGATCAACATGAAATCCATGCCTGGTAACCAATATGGACGACACTTCGGTGCACTGATTACGATAATCACCCTCGTGTCAAGTCGATATCGATGTGAGCATTCCTCATAGTCAAGTGCCTCGGTCCAGGCCAACCCCCTAAGATTGGAGAAGGTGAAAGGTTTGGACTGGGAAGAGCCGCGAATGGTGCAGTTTGCTCATCCCCAACCTGAAGCTCACCTTCAGGATTTGTTTCATTGCTAATTTTTGCTTTGTTCTTTGCTTTAGATCCTGTGTAAATAAAGCTCCCTATGATTACCTGTGAAAAATTGTACATCATAGGTGAAAACAGGAACAAGTGAGTGAAAATGAGAAGCTCCAAACTGATATATAAGGAACCAACTACAGAAGACAAACTGCTTGGCATCCAGGTTGATAAACAGTACAAAGTAGTATTCAGGAACTAAAGGGAAAAAATAACCTGTACGGGCGTAGCAGCTATAAGAACTCCTGCGACACCACCACCAATTATCCGACCATCAGGACTAGAAAGACAGACACTCATTCCTCCACTTCTGCTCCGTGATCCACCATTGTCAGTCTTCATATACGAACCGGATAAACAAAGTATTTCAAAACGGCCCTGACCAATTTTAAACAAATAAGTCTTTTCTTTGACGGAAAAAATCTCACTAGAATACCATGATCGATGGCATAGTCTGAAAGATCTCGTTCGAGTGATCAGAGATATGCTAGAAGTTTTATAATTCAATTGTATAACAATTTAACAAATGTAGGCAAATAGAATTCTGAACCTCATAAGTCACTGTGCCACCAGAAGTTGCAGATTGTCTAAGGGTCACAGTGGATACAACACCATTTGCCGAGAGGATGCAGACAACCCTTGGTCCTTGTTGTGAAAATGACATTATCTTTGTGGCAATGTCCTGGAAAGTGTATTATATATTAGTATATATAAATATATTATTTGTATGCAGCAATTCCAGCGCAAACAATATTGGTCAAGTTGGTTAAAACAGGATGTAGACATGCAAAAACATTCCCCTAAGTAAGATTCAACATAGTTCAGTTTATAGATTTGTGAGAAAAAAATCAAAACAGAATAAAATATTTAACTTTGAAATAGCCGAGATGAGACTGGACCGAAACCGTCTTAGTTCAATTTCAAACTGAAACAAAATTTACAATTTAGTTACGCTTTGGTTTGATTTGAAACTTTATATTGAAAAATAAATATTATATTAAAATATAGTAATTAACATACTAATTTTATTTTTATCCATATATGCATATTTTTTAAAAAATTAAGCATTCAATTTGATTTTAATGGTTTGTTCAAACTCAAACCTAAACTGATAATGTTACTTTTGAAGAAAAAAACAATAAATCAACATTTTTAGTTTGGAATTGTTTTATTTATCACGAATGCCCACTCCAACCCGTAGGTATGCAAATATATGGGACAAAACTTTTGCCCGAGCCAAGAAGTTTTCAAAGTGCCTTAACATTTAAGTTGAAAGGGAAAAGTTTCAATCTAACATCAAGTATTGAGATTTATATATTGAAAATAATATGTTAATCATGCAATCTCCAATGCTTGATTTGATTTAAGTAAATTCAACAAATAATTTTCTTATTAGTTCAATAAGGGGAATTTCTTTAGTCATACAAATTGTAAGTACAAAATTGTGATTCAGTGCTAGTCTTTAAACCTCAAGGCGTGTTATTGGGTTCCAGAGCATACTGTGCCTAATACCTCCCTATAAAGTTCAACTGTCATATGGTTATGGTTAGAGCTGTGAATTTATTATTGATTGAGAGTTCTCTTGCACAAGGTGTGCACAATCGAGCCAATTTTCTATTTTTATTGTACTTTAGCTCTCATACTACATGGACTTAAATTCTTTATCTAAATTTAGAATTGTGTTGCCACATTAATTACTCTTATATTTCATTGCATGTTTGTGTTATTCTACTAAGATAAATAAAGATTCCACTACATAGCATTACAATGGATGTTATTTCGCATTCTAGAGGTACCTATTTTGAATCTACCAGTGTGTAGTTTAAACCAGTGAATTATAGCAAGTGGTGCTAGAGTAGTGTCCCACCTCATCAAAGAGTATTAGAGATAATTAAAATCGCATCAAGCGGAATCAAAGTTGATGTTGTCAAATCTTGGAGTATCACATCATGGTGGGAAGTAGAACAATTAACAAGGGGGTTTACGAGGACAGCTGCAACTTTAATGAGCATCAGAGAGTTGATATTCAGAAGTTATGTGATTTAGTTTCTCTTTTTGGTCGTTCACAATATAAAATTTGTTAATACAACAAACTCAGCAGGGCACTGCCATCAACAAAGAGAGTGATTGAGCAAACATAGTTAGTACCATTTTTTACTTTGTGGATAGTAAGCCTCTTACAACACAAGGCATTATGTCAAGATTAGAAGCAGGCTACATTGCAAGCAATTTCATTACATGCTTATATTTCAAAAGATTGAAAAAAACTATATACATCATGACCACATATGACATGACAAAAGCAGAGAATCTTATCTTAACGTATTCACTGAGTTTGTGAATTTGGCTTAAATATTCATTACACTTGCCTAATTAGTTTGTTCCTTTTGTAGAGACTTGCCTACTTTGTAGGAGAAACCAGGTGACTTCACAAGAGGTGATGAATGAAGATATTGCATAAGTTCTTGAAAGAGGGCAATATTATTGTTCTTACTCAAAGAGGGGTAGTAAGAGGCAATTACAGGGAGAGGATCTCAACAATGCAGTCTAGGTGGTGGAGTAGACCGAGAGGTGCAGAACTATATAAGATACAAAAAGGAGTCATATTACTTTAAAGGAACCAAGGAGTCCACATCTACTTAGAAAAATTCTAAATGAGCTTCAACCATCAAGGAGTTAAAACTTCTCAATTCCTTTTTTTCAAAAATGTGCTTCACAATGACTAACTGAATTCTTTCTATAAAAGAAGAGAGTGTTTTCAGATACCTCGGTATCTGGCATGTGGAGAGAGATACTATAGGTCATTTTTTGAATAAACAAGACCAGGAAACTACGTACCTCTCCGACTGCAATCGTTATGACATGTGGAGTGAAGCCCATGCCTGCTGAAGCAACAACCCATTCACCTGTTGCAGACCAGTTTCATAATTTAATTCTCAGTTTGCGAGCATCACGACGACAGTTCTTATACAATAATAAAAAAAGGAAAGCAGTGTGTTGTTGTTGTTTTTTCTCCTCAAACAAAACCTATTTTGAATTAAAAAAATAACAGCCACCTGTAGAATGTCTTTTATAATTTGTATTTCTGCAATTACGATTCTCACAGCTATTAATGCAATTCATTGTCGTAGAAGTTGCAAATTTCAGAGATCGCTGATTTTCAGAAAGTTACAAGACACTCACCAAGAGATGCTAACATTTGCTTCCTCCCTGAGCCAGGCGGCCGTCCTCTCCCTCGCTTCTGGGAAGGAGCGCCGGAACCCGAAGCTGACCCGGACCCGATCACGGAGCCGGAGGGAGCAGAGGTGGAAATAGGCGAAAGAGCCAAAGCTACACTCCCTTCCGGTCCATACTTTCTAGGCCGTCCTCTCTTCCTCTTCACCGGCTCCACCTGGCTCACACCTTCGCCAAGTCCACCGCCACCATGAGACGAGGCACCGGGCGGGGACTCCACCTGAAATGCCATCGAACCAACGCCAGAAAGAGGAACGGTAAGACTGGTGCCGAAGTTCGGTATGGACCGGACCCCGGGCTGTGCCGTCAAGTGCAATTCAGGCTGCGAGCTACCGATGGAGCCAGGAATTCCTCGATGAGATATGAAGTACGAGGCCGCGCCGGAAAACGCCATGGCATCTCTCCCATCCATACATGAACAAGAAGAAGAGCAAGTCTCGACCGATGTCGAAGTCTTCTAGTCTGATAGACCTAGCAATGAAGGCGAGCCCTGAAGTCGAAGCCCAGTTCAACTGACTAAGAGAACGGAGAAAGATGGGGGCATAAGTAAGAAAAACCTCACCTTTATCAAAACTTGTCCTTCTATCGGCGCTCCTTTATACTGGTAGAGCGCAGGAAAGGCAAGAGGGGAGAATGGAGAGTGCCGATCAAGGTATACTCCCCGCAAGGCGTTTGATAGGCACGACAGAGGAGAAAATGGCGTATCGAGATCCCAGCCCTAGCTTCAAAATCCTGCCTTCGCCTTCTCCTTCTCCAGTCTCTCTCAAACTGCTCTCCGTCTGCAAACGTCCAACGGTGACAAAGTTGAATTTGGTAAAGCTCAGCCCAGCTCAGACGCAGAGCAAGTAAACAACAAATCCGATAAAGATCCAAACCCCAGCTTCAAAATCTTGCCTTCGCCTCTTCCTCCTCCTCTAGTCTCTCTCTCTTAAACTGCTCTCTGCCCGCAAACGTCCAACGGTGACAAAGTTGAATTTGGTAAACAACAAATCCGATAAAGTCCGGTAAAGTGAGGAGGAGTAGGAGGAGGAAGCAGCGGCAGCAGCAGCGGCAGCCAATGTTGTTCTATTTCTTGATCAAGATTCAATAGCAGAGCATTGAGACCGCTGAGAGCGGAGACAGCACTGTGGATACCGTGATGATTGGATAATTACAAAATCCTCTTTTCTCACATAATAAATAAATGAAAAGGCAAAAAAACAACAACATTATATGCGATATTATCCGAAGAAAAGAGTGATTGGTGTTCGTCATCTTTGTTGTCCGCTCCAAGACAGCTGACTCCCACCACGCGGGACCCGCAAGCTCATCATTCCTAGGTGGACAACTGTAGACCCGCATCGCGGGCCCCTCGTATAGTGCTAGTCTCTCTGACCACATTTCTATGCGAACCAGTGCTGGGAAACCGATATGCGAGACAACCTCGACGCTCCAATACCCATTCCCGTGCGAATGGAAGACCAAGATCGCGTGCTCAGAGAGACGCATGCGGCCGCGAGTCAGGGACCACGAGAGACAGCGCGTGAGCCCCCCACCCGTGACCGTGAGACCCTCTTGCTCAAGTCAGACGGTGCGGCTGCAAGAGCAAATCCTTTTTCGAAACCACTTCCGACCTACTCCGCACCGCAACCCACGGGTCAAACGGTCGGGGGCCACTAGGGCCCGCAAATATTCGCCACTCCACTGCGGGTTGAAAACGAGAGTAGCGTGCGGATGCGTGCCAAAGAAAAATTAAAAATAAAAATAAAAATCCTATCATGGCTGGACAGACCGGCTGACAGAACACCTAGAAGGCGACGGGAAGATCCCGAACCGTCCGATCAGGAACGAACGGACCATGAAAACGAATGGGACTGGGCAGGCAAGTGGCCGTGTCCCAGGCTTTTGCAGCGCCAGGTGAAGAGTGAGCAATCAATCCTTCACTCACACCTGGCTTCGGCCCCACCACCCCCGAGTGGGTCCTCACTAGTTTCACCATTCATGAACAACAGTAATCACAAGGAAGACACTAAGCTTGATTGCGAAGTCTTCTTTCAACGGAGTTTATAAAGCCTAAGAAACGAACCCAACAACACATTTAAACAGAAATATACGCCTCCTACAGCCTGCTGGTCTCTTTGCCAGTTTACAACTAGTTAATTTTGTAACCCATGAACAAGGTTTCGGCGCGACAGTTACGATAATCTACCCTCGTGTCAAGTCGATATCAATGTGAGCATTCCTCAGATCGAATTGCCTCGATCCAGGCCACCCCCCTAAGATTGGAGGAGTAAGGTTTGGATTGGGAAGAGCAGCGAACGGAGTAGCTTGGTCGTCCTCGGCCTGAAGCTCAGCTTCAGGGTTTGTTTCATTGCTAGCTTTTGCCTTGTTCTTCGCTTTAGATCCTGTGTAAATGAAGCTTCCTACAATTACCTGTGAAATGGAAAAGTATACATCAACAGAAATGATTTTTTTCTGTGCAATTTTAATTGTTAGATACACTACTAGAATCAAATCTAACCATGGTATGGACAAACCTGTACGGAAAAAATGCACATGAACGAACCACTTATATCTATGGATTATTATTCAAGAACTCAAGAAAAACCTGTACGGGGGTGGCAGCTTTGAGCACTCCTGCTACCCCACCACCAATTACCCGACCGTCGGGGCTAGAAAGCGAGATGCTCAATCCTCCAGTTCTGCTCCGCGAATCACCATTGTTGGTTATCATGTATGAACCAGATAAACCAAGTATTTCAAATTGGCCCTGTCCCAATTCAAACACAGAGGATATTTCTTATGAAGAAAAAAATCTAATATCAAACTGTCTGATTAGAGTAGTGGAAACTCATGAATATGCAGAATAGGAAGACATTTAAAAAAAAAAAACAAAAGCAATTTTGTAAGACATCAAAAGATTGGCAATCTATCATGGTTGCTAGTTGTTAACTAAAGCAAAAATGAGAAATGATAATTTGTGATAACAAATCATTATGAAATTTGGTATAATAGATTTTATCCTGTTCTTTAGTACTAAACTTCAACACATGGTAAATTCAAAGAAAAAGTGATCCTCTTTCTTTAGCATGTTAATAGAGTTGTACCAACTTCCATAACTTCCTATGGCCGAATATATGATCCACCTAAAGCTGATATTTCCAGTAAAACTTTAATAGGCATTAGTTTGCTAATAGAATTAATTAATATAATTGATGAATGAGAACTGTTCAAGAGAAAGCTTCTTAGAAAGGATATAAAAATTCATAACTATCTATTTGCATAAACAATCTAGTCAAATGGAGAAACAAAAAACTTCTATTACAAAGTGGATATTGCATCAGCTCTAGCATCCTTTAGTAGCACAAAGCGACTGTGCTGTTGCCACATGAAGTCATTCGAGCATTCAGTGTCAACGTGGCAAAAGGCGATTCGTTCGCCTCCAGTGCCCCCGCCAACCCATTCCTGGAATAAATCGCAGGTGGCTACTAGCCATTAGTATAAGTGGTGAAGGCATGAGAGAGTATACTCGGACACACCGAGTTTCGACCCCAATAGCTCATGTGGCAACCTCACATGTCTTAACCACTGTCCCGCCCCGAGGGGACCGAGCATTCAGTGTCAAGTACCATATGAAGGTGGTGTTAGTAAGATAGGCCATGTGTCAGATGTCTTGAAATCAAATTATCAAAGCACGCCTTCATTGTGCTGGTAAGATTTTCCCTAGAAATTTGACCATTTCTACTTTCAACCAAAAAAAATATTACAATACCTCTTATCAACCAGAAAAAGAAAAAGATGTGTGAAATATGGCAACCAAAAATCCTGTAAGAAAAACAGAGTGGGTTCTGAACCTCATAAGTGACGGTGCCACCCAAATTTGCAGATTGCCGAAGGGTCACAGTAGAGACAACACCATTTGCTGAAAGGATACAAACAGCCCTTGGTCCCTGCTGTGAGAATGACATTATCTTTGCGGCGACATCCTGCATAGTGTAGATCATGCGTGTATTAGAAACTATTGGTCCAAGAAGGAAAAAGAAGCACAGGAGAATCTACTAGGCGCACAAATATGATATGCCACAAGACTTGTAGGTTAAACAAAGAACCCATCGTGTTTGATATGATTCGAATAAATTCAACGAATAAGAATAAGCTGTGAACAAAGGACTGCAATTCAATGCTAGATGAGCTCTCCAAAGGAACAACTCAGCTATTAGTATGATAACTTTACAACATTAGAATAGGCCTAATTAGTCAGTGTGTCAGATCCTCAATCTTTTGAATAAACAAAAAGAAAAATGGCATACCTCACCAACTGCGATCGTTATGATATGTGGAGTAAAACCCATTCCAGCTGAACCAGTAACCCATTCGCCTGTTGCAATCCAAGTTCAGAATTTAACTACCACTTTGTAGATAAGAAAAAGATGTCCCACAAGAATGAACTCAGCAAAAAATACATCGACATATATGTGACAAATGCATAGAGGTGACAAACGTGACTTTCATATTTTAGACCATTAAGATATTAATGTTGACAGTTCTTATACCAATTAAATAAACACACTCATGTTCTCAATATGCAAACTGTATTTTATATACTATTAAAAACAAACTATTTGGTGGTACAACAAGTTTAGATATTAATACATATAATTCATTGTTGTAGAGGCTTCAGACTTCAAAGAGGAAGGCCAAGTTTAGATCTTTAACCCACCAAGTGATGCTAGCAGTTGCTTCCTCCCGGTGCCCGGCGGCCGCCCCCTCCCCCGCTTCTGCGTAGGAGCGCCAGAATCTGAACCCGACCCGATCACGGAGCCGGCGGGGGCAGAGGAGGAAATAGGGGAGAGCACTAAAGCTACACTTCCATTTGGCCCATACTTTCTAGGACGTCCTCTCTTTCTCTTCACGGGCTCCGTCTGGTTCACACCTTCGCCAAGTACATCGCCTCCGTGGGACGAGAGCGCATGTGGAGACTCCACCTGAAACGCCAATGAACCAATGCCGGATGGAGGGATGGCCAGACCGGTGCCAAGGTTCGGTATGGAACGGACCCCGGGCTGTGCCGTCAGGTGCAATCCAGACTGCGAGCCGGCGATGAAGCCAGGGATTCCTCTGTGAGTTACGTAGTATGAGCCCGCGCCGGACATCGCCATGGCATCTCTCCCATCCATATATGAACTGGAAAAAGGAGATGGAAAGGGGGGAAAAAGAAATCTAACAAGAACACCACCGAAGTCGAAATCGTCACGTTTTAATGGATCGAATCTAGTTCGACAAACCGAGAGGGATGGAGAAAAGCCGGGCTTAAACTCATTTCGTCCTCGTCCGGGATCTCAAAAGAACAATAAAAATCTCACCTTTATCAAAACCTACCCCTCTATCTGCCCTCTTTAAAACGGGAGAGCAGGCAAGAAGGGTACAAACATAGCCGAGGAGAAAAGAGACGGCGATTTAAAGTTTTCAAAATTTTCTTCTTTAGGGCGAGTGGCGATCGCCGATCTAGGTATCCTCTTCTCGATGGGGTTTTTGAGAGCCGTAATTAAGATCGCAACGGAGCCCTCAAAATCCCTACCTTTCTCTTCTCCGTGTCCTTCACTCTCTCTTTCCAACTGTTCGCCGTCTGCAAACGTCCAAGGGTGGATGAAAGAACGGAAATTATGACGCGCAGTAGCAAACGACGGCAGGGGCCAGCTAAGCCATAAAGGTCAGGCAAAGAAAAGCACAAAGCCGATTAACTCCGACAAGGCAAGAAGAAGAAAAGTCACTGTTTTTGCTTCTTCTTCTACGAAGGCGCGATCCGGAAAGAACGGAACAGTGAAGCGGCGGTGCGGCCACCGCACCACAACGTGAGACCGGATCCGATGCAGAGAGGAGGTGTGGCAGCGGTGCAATGGGCTGGCAATCGTGCGAGGCTCAGCTTTTGCAGGGCAAACGGTGGCGGAAGAAACGCTTGGGAATTCGTGCCCCGTGGCCAGCCATCTTCCCTAGCGGTCACGGACGACGACGAAGTCCACATCGTTTGCCCGCTTTTGAATACGGCCCCACCACCATTTGTCGTACTCTATATGGCATCAGTGTGATTTCAGTCATTCTTGAAAGGGCGAAAAAAAATATCAAATGACCAATTTTTTTATTTTTTTTTAAATTCATGGACGTCTCGTTTTAATTTTTTACGAACACCCACAAAAATTTTAAACCGCCGGACTTTGCGATTTGGTGTTATCTAATTCAATAATTTTGTTATGGGCATCCAAAAAAAAACATCATATATAATTATTGCAAAGTAATGCTTCAAACGGCACGACATATTTTTAATTTTTTAAATCTTAATTTTGATAAATTAATAAATAAATTTATTTTAATAGACGATTGATTATGTAGATGAGCCATTCACTTTAAGTACTTCTCAATGTATTTTATTGACTATAAGAAATTTTGATGAGATTAAGTAGGTCATCTTAAAATTAATCGATATAGACTTGACACATCGTGCCAATTATTAAAAAAAACCATATAAAATTATTCATTTATCCTCAATAATATTATTCTCATTATTATCTATCATCTAAATTTAAAATTGACTGAACGAACTGTAACAAGTAACAACTACAAAATAGTAATTATTCACGTAGCATCTACGGTTTGTAATAACTACTATAACATAAATGGTAGATGAACATAGTTAAATTCATGTTTAACAACTATGTATACGAAATTATAATTGTTACAATGGGAATATTTTATAACACGTTTAACCAACTCAAAATTTAGATGAAAAATTTAGGTAAAGAAATAATAATGTGAACAATATTGAATAGTATTAGAGGGGAAGATGAGTGTTTTTTTTTATAAAAAAAATAAAGTAAAGAAAATATATTTCCCTTTTGACTTCACAAAGATCATCGCTCTTAATTTTCAAGATAGGAATTGTATATAATTATTTTTCTGAATTATCAAATTAATTAAAATAAGTCTTCGTCCATGCCCCATGGTTTTTTTTAATTATATTTTTCCATTCAAATTTTTTCTAACCAAATCAATCATAAGTCAAATTCAAATTGCTTCTGATACCAGTTTGCTTTGGCAAAAATAAATTATTTAGGCATCTCTAAAGATGCAATTCTAATATGAATTTTTGTAAAGGGGAAGGGGAGAGTTCAAACCTCTATCTCCCACTGATTTGGTAAAAGGAACAAATGGTTTTCATAAGTGAGATTATCCATCATCTTCATAGAGCATGATATCACTCATCCCACTAGTTACTATCTGGGCTAGTAACCCCGTGATTTACCTCCTTCGTGTTGGTCCTGGGACGGATTGACGGAGACGGTGGAACGAGCGATTCACCTTTTGCGATCAATGATGTCACTCATCCTCAGTCGCTCAGTATCACTGATCTCACGGTAAGATAGATAAATCATAGAGAATATTTTACCCTAATATAACAACAGTTTACATAGAAAAGATCAGACACTCGATAAGATATTTTGTACTCATTGGATATTAACTACAAAACTTATCATATATTGAAGTAAATATCTATGTAAATATACAACTACTTCAACTTCGTGAGAACATCTTTAGAGATTCTGCCAATAGGAGTTGACGTAACTCATGCTACTCAGTTAACTGAAATGTTTGCCAGTTTTATGTAAATCTATAATGATTGTATGTCTTATAAAACTATATAAAAAGATATTTAATGAGATCGTGTGAGAAGAATAGCCTTCAGTTAGCAATACAATTATTACCGTATTACTTGATGATCACGAATTCGAATAGTAAAAACAGATCCTTCTCTAAACCCTGCATTAACAAAAGTTTCATGTACCAAATCACCGTTTATATGAGATGGCATGAGGCAGAACAAAACATAGGTGAACAGCACAACAAAAAAGAAATAAAGCAAAATAGTATATATAAACAATGAGGCAGCAAGTCAGCAACCAAAGACATTTTTTTTTTATGATTTAACATTTCTACCTATAAACCTATAAGATTAGTCAACCCATAATAACTCTCTTCTCAAAAACTATTCACAAAACTGGTAAAATATAGCTTGAAGATCTTAAGCTAAAAAAAAAAAAAATTAGCAATAAAGATTACATAATTAATAAAATGATTACTAAAGTTAACTAATAAAATGTCAAACCACAGTGTCAACAAGTTTATCTAGTGGATCTAAATATTAAAGTTCATCAAGAAGGATGATTGAAAGTTCTTCAACGAATGATAGAAAGTGTATAGGTGAATCCACTTGGGTGGGATAGACAAGAAATCTACTGATAAATTTATCATCTACTATTACATAACATGAGATAAGAAATGAGTCAGAGAAGCATGTGTGAGCACTCTCAAGGGGAAGCAGCTTTTCAAATGCTTGACCAATTTGTAGGGCAGTTTGTGGGAAAGGGATGCGTTGGTGGAACCACCACAATACCCCCTCTCCTTGAATTGGATAAGCATGAGCCAAAAGCATTCATGGTGAAAAATTGACCAGAGAGGGGGACAAACTTGCTGTGAGATTCTAATGCTTCCATGTGATGTTTCATCCTTCTCGGAAATTGGATTGGGTCATTCAAAGTCAGCTTGGTGATCCTGCTAATGGCAAACAATTTTACTTGTTTCCACAACCTTCAAGCACATCCTTAGACATCTTTTAAGCTTTGGGATGCTCCATCAGTGAAAATTCCTAGTTATGAAATTACAACTATCACTTTAGTGAAATTATGAGAGATCATATTTCAAATTTAAAAATTAGAGTTTATTTGACACTTGGGTCATACTTAAACCTGTTGTACTTATTATGTTGAAGAACACAACAAATCTATGTTGGAATTTCAATGTATCATTTGCATAATACTCATTTAGGTCAAAGCACTTAATGCAATTAGGTCTTGTTCAGATTGACTTCTTAAAGAGATAGAAAATATAAAAGCAAAAAAAAAGAAAGAAAGAAACAAGTGGAGAGAAGAGAAAAAAAAACTAACTGTAAGCAAGGCATAGAATTCAATGATTAAGCGTGCACTTTCAAATACTGATCATGCTTGTAGGGAAGCCTAGACATGAGTATAAACAAGTGATGCACACTCACAATACTTATCTTCCTCAACTGCTACATCACGGCCAACAATTAATGGCCAAGTTGCTATGAAGCCTAGACATGAGTGTCTGGGAAGTGATATGTGGCCATGAAGGTTCAATTATCAAGTTGATTTTGAATGAGCATGCAGCATAATTGTTGCTCATTTTACCAGATAATTATGATTAGACAATTGCAAACTAATACCAACACTATTGTCTAATTATTCATGTTAATTTATGATATTGAGATCGAGATCAACGTACCAACACTTTGCTCCTTGATAATAATAGCTTTCAAACTTTAGTACATGGCTTCTGGCAGCAAGTGTATGGCTTGTACAATGAACTGATGAAAGAGAGTTCAACATTGTGAAGGTAAATAAACTTGTTATAGTAAGGCTGAACTGCTTTCTATTATTTCTTCAAGCACGAAAACAAATCTATATAAATGAACTCCTTTTCTTTTGTACTGCAGACAACGCAGCATTGAAATAGTGGTATCAACAGATTGTAAATGAATATCCATACAACTGTTTACTAGCATCTTTTATAGCCCTTGAATCGGTTTGTTAAATGAAGATAGTGACCATTTTCTATCATATATTTGATTACATCATTTGCTTGAGAAACCTTCCCAGAGTTTCTTAATCTTCCAACTAAACTGCTATACACTGAGAAGTTCGGAGTGCAACCGTTTTTATTCATATCCTTCACCATTGTGCAAGCTTCATCAAACTTGCCTGTGATGCAAAGCCCACGGATAATGGCATTGTACGTATAAACATTTGGTAGTTGCCCTCTGGCTAACATATCTTGGAATATTTCATATCCCTTATCAAACTCTCCTGCTATTACATAGCTCGTTATCATAACGGTATAACAAACTACATCTGGATCACACCCCTTCTTAACCATCTCATCATAAAAGTACCTGCAGGCTTCAATGTTCCCAGCACGACTAAGCCCATCGATCAGAGTGGTAAAATGAAGCACACTAGGATTGCAACCAATTTCATCCATATAGTTCAAAAGTTCAAGTGCAGAAAGTGGTTTGTTACTTCTCCCGAGCACATGGAGCATGAGATTATATGTGTGGAGGTCAGGAGCAAACCCATTTTTCCCCATATCATCAAGCAATCTGTGGAATTGATCCAACTTACCTAACATGTATTTAGCTCGCAAAACGACATTAAAGGTCAAAACATCAGGTGAGTACCCATCCAGCAGCATCTTTTGATGAACCCACTCCACCAACCTATACTGATTCACGGTAAGAAGAGAATAAAGAATTGCATTGAAGGAATGTTTGAAAGGTCGGTAGCTGAAATTTTTGGATTTTATGAACCTTTCAACCACACTCCTGGCCATCCCAGCCTCTCCACAAGAGCAAATTAATATGTTAAACGTGCATGCGGTGATTGGCAAGCCCTTATCTGTCATCTCATCTGCTAGTCTGCACATTGCTTTCAACTCCTTAGCCTCTGAAAATACTTTCATTATAAGATTATAGCTATTGGAATTGTGCTTATGGCCTGGCTGCTGACCTGACCAAACAAAGAACTTGTAAGCCAACTTTGCACACCGCAAACTATTGGCATTGTTAAGCATCACGAGAATACGGAGAAGGACTTCTCTGATCAAAGCATTGGAGACTTTCAGTTGCAGCTGATCTAGGGCTGATGGGACACTGAAGCCCGGTCCATCCTGTTGTAGTATTTCAAATACTCTATCAGCTTCATGTTTTATCTCCTCCACGAATTTCTTCCGGCGATTGGAATGAACATACTGATGACTCTGACCATCATCATTGTCATCATCTTCCTTGAGTGTGCCACCAGGTGAGAAATCAATAAAGGTCTCTTCAGGAAGGCGCACAAAATCCTGTATATCTTCATTATCTGCCCCCAAACCCACTCTTTCAAACTTATTTTCCTCAGAAAACATTTTTGCTTCGGCATCCCCGGAGGAGGAACCTTGTTCATCTCCACAAACCACATCACGATGCCCAAGATGGAATTTTTCATCGCCGATGTTTAAAAGTTCTTCCTTTTTTCTCTGTCCACGGTTACAATACCCCCTTGAATGCCACGCACAGGGATAGGAACCCAGAAAGACCATTCCTGATCTCCGAGCAAAATAAAGCATGGATCTCATGGCAAAACCTGATGAAAACTCATGTTTCCGCAGATTTGTAAACACCAGAAGTTTGATACAAGAATACTGAATCCGATAGCACAAGCTCAGTAAGCTTGGCGAGCCAGCCCAACGAGATGCAGATATCCATAAACCAAGCAAACAGAGAAAAGGAACTTTTTGACTTACTACTTGCGGTCAGACGAGAACGATCCTAAGGCTTTCGAAGGGCGGGGGAGATCAGATTCAAGAGCGCAGCGACAGTGACGATTTCTTGAGCGGAAGGGACATCTTATATAAATTTGGGAGTTAGGGTTTCAAGATCAGCAAGTTAGTGGTCCGTTCCAAACGAACTAAACCCAATCCCACTCGTTAACAGTAGATTACACGTATCTTAGACAGGTGCAGTTCGTTAATGGTCTGTTTATCAGCAAATAAAATTTATGAAAAGTTTTTGTAATAAAAACGATTTTATCATTTACTTCAATGAAATTTTAAGAAAGTAGAAAGATAATCCATCCACTAATAATTTTATAGTTGAAATCGATCACCTTAAAATTGGCATGCAAAATAAAAATTTTGCTGGCGAATACTTCGCACAACCGCAGCGGAATGAATCCCTTCCAGAAGGTCCTTGTGAAAAATAAGTTCGTTTTCTAAACTATCTAAAACTACTTTAGATCTACATGAAGAGTGTATACCTTTGTTGCGTGCCCTTCGCTTATCCCG
>JBAMIE010037939.1:0-18666 GCA_037177295.1 Kaempferia parviflora
TAAAGGAAAGGGAAAGCTTACATGAAGGAAGGCGACAAGGAGATGATGGGTGTGTGATGTATGCGAATGGTAGATCCAAGAACATTGATAAAGGTTGAATAAGGATGTTAGTTAATTTCCGCATTAAGTTTAGACATTCTATTGTTTTTATGATTTGGTTAAGTATACTTTTAGCAATTTGAGTTTTATGATGAAGGTTTCATGTTTCATGCTTTAAATTGTTAGTAACTAGTTGAGAATAGCAAGAATGTTCATTATTATGTTATTGACATGTTATTTGGTTTAGTTGTAATGTATATGTGTTAGATTGAATGTTGGGATTTGGGAAACGGGAGCTGAAAACTGGAAGTTCAGGCGTATCAGGCGCCTGATACAGACATCAGGCGCCTGCACCAGGCGACTGGTCGCTGGACCAGGCGCCTGCTCCCGAATTCCAAAACCCACAGAAAGATTGGGCGACTGATCAGGCGCCTGATCAGCAGACCAGGCGCCTGCCCTTAGAGACCAGGCGCCTGATTTCGTAAGAATGAGAGTTTTATTTAAGCTAGTTTAAGAGCATTCATGAGCATGTTTAGAGGTTAATTATGTTAAGTTAAGTAGAGACAAATAAGTAGCGCCGCCCTGAGTAGCAGATAAGGGCAGACGTTACATGACTATTTATTCATGGACTCGAGCTCGACTTATAAAATAAAAAAATAAATAAATAACACATGCCAAGATTCAAACCTTTAACCTCATAAGAGTTTAACATAATCCTTTAGCCACAAGAACTTCTAAAACCTATTAATTATGTTTTAGTAATATTATTTTAAATATTATAATATTAAATTAATCCGACTCGATAAAGTTTGATGAGCCATCGAGCCAATAATAAATGGGCTTGAGCTCGGCTAAAATGTTAAACAAGCCGGCTCGAGCTCGACTCAAGTTCAGTCAACTTTGAACTTGAGTCGAGCTTTGATTGAGCCGCTCGTGAACGACTCACTAGCAGCTTGTACCCCTAGTCATAATTTTAGAGTGAATTAATGGAATACTAGATTGATAGACCATTGCTATGAACGATTTCTTAGTTATTCCTAATAATGTGGCAAAAAAAAGGTGATTCGCTCGCCTCTAATACCCCCTCTAATTCATACGTAGGTCAATACAGAGGAGATAAATCATGGATAACTACTCGTCATTAATGTAAATGATTAATTATTTCTAATAATGGGTGGATAATTACTATACAGATTAATGGGCGAGAGCTAGATACATGTACCAACCGACACTGATGAACAGAATGATAATTTAGCAAGGTCACTGACTCATCGTATTCTCACTCCGCGCTGCTCCGATCATTCCAGGGGAATACCATGGCGGCTCTAGATGCGATCCCCCTTCTCACTCCTTACACGATGGGAAAGTTTGAGCTCTCCCACAGGTTGGTAACCAATACCCTAGTTCTGATTCCCTTTTCGTCCTCTCCGCTAACTCAAATCATGGGCAATGGCTTCTTTCACATGAGATCACTAGGGTTTCTTGCCGTCAACCTAAATATCCAATCTTCTGAAGTCCATTCACACCCACAAACTGCAATTTTTATTTTTATATATTTTTTTTATGCTTTTGTTTCGCTAGACAGAATTGTTCTGGCGCCATTGACAAGGCAGAGATCCTACGGAAACCTTCCCCAGCCACATGCCATCTTGTATTACTCTCAGAGAACTTCCAGAGATGGCCTCCTGATCTCCGAAGCGACTGGAGTTTCCGACACAGCTCAAGGGTGAGACTTTGCAAGTCCCAAATTGTTCGATTTACTCCTGATTCTCAGTTTCAGAAATTTCTATAATTTATGATACGATTTGTCTTTGTTGATTGAAATTTGATTGGGAAAGGTATGCAGACACTCCCGGCATTTGGACAAGAGAACAAGTGGAAGCATGGAAGCCAATAGTGGATGCAGTCCATGAGAAAGGGGGCATCTTTTTTGTCCAGATTGCGCATGTTGGAAGAGTTTCCAGACACGGTTTGTTTCATCGGCACTTATTCATTAACTCCTTTGTCTTTGGGTAAATCAATGTAAAGTCGATGTCTTGATTGAATTTGAAAGTCCTCTAATCTTGCGGTGCTTCTTAAGTTTAGACACCGTCTAAATGTATGAAAAAATGTCTATGATGTTAAATGTTTGCCATTTGGCAATGGATAAACATGATCGCAGAAGTAGCTGTATTGCCCAAACAGAAATAGCTTGTTTACACCAAGTAATTCATCAGTAGGTCTAATCAGTTGCTTCAGTTGCATTCTAAATCTATAGGCATCTCTCCTAAACATTGTGCTGAGTACTGGTTAAGATGGTAACGAATAAATATCATGCCAGTTTTATTCAATAGCAATACATCCTAGTTTGATTCATGTGCCTGTGGTTTCTTCTGCAGATTTTCAACCCAATGGCCAAGCACCTATTTCATGTACTGACAAGACATTAAGTCCTCAAATAGGGGTTAACGGCATTGATGTTGTGAACTTCTCTGCTCCACGGAGGTTGCAGACAGAAGAAATTCCTTTGCTTGTCAATGATTTTAGAGTTGCTGCTAGAAATGCTATTGAGGCCGGTAAGACTATTTAGTTTATTCCATGTTCATTTTATCATTGTAGATAATCAACTAAGGTTATGGAAAAGTTTCTGCTACTGCAGATTTATTTACATCGTTAATGCTAAAAAAACACAATGCCTATGTAGTCACCAGCTGTATTCGGGTTTTTCGTGGAAAGGAAACTTCTTAATCTTGGTTAGTTTGGCTAAGGAGATATAATATTCTATATGGTTCATTTTAGTTGTGATTAAATAGAACTTGGTGTAGATATGGTAGATTGGTTAAGTGCATCTTACTTAACATATAGGCATATGATTATTCCAATGATACCTCAATTGAGCTTAACTAGCTTGGACAACTGTCTATCTCACAAGTGTAAACCTGCATTCCTGACATGCCAAAGAATGTATATGTAAGAACCGGTACCGGCAGGCTTTTTCAGAAACATCTCTTTCCAACAGATTTTCAAGTCCACAATCTAGCCAAGCAGGAGGTTTCACTTGCACTATGCTCAACAAGAGCTAAACATGAATTCACATAGGCACTGCCTCCATAAAGGAGCTCAAGCTAGCTAGAACTGCACATGGTTTGCCTACTTACAGAGTGCATTCTGATCTGGTTATAAGATGCCCTAACTACTGTATCTGATACACAATGCTTCACAGCTTTTTTGTTGAGGAATCAGTTTGTCCTCTTAGTGGATTTTGCATTATTCTTTGTTGCCTTTTGTTTTTTCTTTTTCCGATTCCTGATTATAACATGCTTTAATGTTAGATTCCACACGCAACTTGGATCGATTAGAGTTGAAAGTGCATTGTGTATATGGAGACTTAAAGTGATTTTAGGATCATGGAATATTGTTAGTGAAAACATTTGCATAAACTTCAATTGATGGATAAGCTCTAAGTTCAATTTGCATATTGTGAGTTGAGACTAACATGAATTGACGATCTGATGGCCTCAATGATATTAATATAATTCCCATGAATTTCTTCATTTGGCTAAAAGTGACATATGTTGTAAATGAGACAGAGATACAGAGTTTCAAATCATAATTGTGCTCCTTCTCCATTAGTTATCTAGGCTTGATTACTTTGCAAATGTTTGATCTGTTTTGTAGAATATTTTCTTGATTAATGATGTTATTAAGTGCTCCATATGCACTTTATTTTTATTGTTACCCATGGTCCCTTTTCCTTATACTTGCATCAAATGCTGGAAGCATTCTTTTGGCTAGGATTATTTATTTAATTATATTTTTGATGATAATCTCTATGGTTATGGTAGCATTTTGTTTAAAGTGAAGAATAGTAACGTTTCAAAAAGAGGAAACAGGTTTTTTTTTTTTCTTTCACATTTTAACATTTGAAAACTGAACTTTTTGGTAATTTTAAGTTTGTTAATTGGGAGACATGCTCTTCTTCTGGTGCACAGGCTTTGATGGAGTTGAGATTCATGGGGCTAATGGGTATTTGATCGATCAATTCATGAAGGACCAAGTGAATGATCGTATTGACCACTATGGTGGAAGCCTAGATAATCGTTGCCGCTTTGCATTAGAAGTAATTGAAGCTGTGGTGGATGAAATTGGGCCTGATAGAGTGGGAATAAAGCTCTCTCCTTTTGCCAACTATTACGAATGCGAGGATTCCAACCCTGAAGCTCTTGGACTACACATGGCCAATGCTTTGAACAAACATGCAATTGCATATTGTCATATGGTGGATCCTTGGCAGGCAAGAGCAGGAGAAGTTCCGCTCAGTCTTCTTCCAATTAGGAAAGCCTTTAGGAAAACTTTTATAGTTGGCAGGAGATACATTAGAGAAAGCGGCAATATGGCCATTTCTAGTGGTTATGCAGATCTGGTGGCTTACGGGCGACTATTTTTGGCTAACCCTGATCTTCCACGACGATTCGAGTTGAATGCTCCAATCAACAAGTATAATCGCGGAACTTTCTGCATTTCTGATCCTATTGTTGGATACACAGACTACCCATTTCTTGAATCTGATTCATGACTTCCAAACTATAAAAATGTTGTAGGTCTTTAACATAAAGCATTGTGTTTTCGTGCTCATGCACATGTGAATTCCACTGCTACTGTCTACGGATTTTGTATGAACTCCAGGAAAGTCAAAAATAAGTCATGGAAAATGAAGCTAAATCCCAGGTATGAATCATCCTTTGTGTGGGCTGCGATTATATTCATTGGTTCAACTCTTGATATATATATATAGAGAGAGAGAGAGAGAAATGTTACGCTAAGGACCTTATGCCGCACACTCCCATTGCAATTAAAGAAAAAACTAAATCTAGGAATCCAACATCTTAGCATTTAGAATATTTACAATAACTGCCTTAGGATGTATTTTAACTCATTAATTTTGTGTTAATGACACTTCAAAACGGCTGTTGACAGAAAAAGCACATGATCAGTCCTTAATGGAATAATTAAATTCGGAAATCCCTCTTTTAATTTCCCTTCCTTCTCTATCTAATTTACTGTTATTGTTAATTTTGTGAGAAATTTTCATTTCATTCTTGAGTTTCTTTTTTCTTCTTCAAAATGTTTTTGAAGTGTTAAAATTGTTAAAATACTTTCAATATTGCTAATTTATCATCCTTTTGTTGTATTGTTATTAATGTGGTTAATTCACCCAATAGAATATGACGTGGATTAGTCTTAAGATTTATGTTGTAATTTTTTAAAAAATAATCTTAAGATTTATAAGATCATTTTTAAAAAATATATTTATTTTTTATAATTATGGATATGGTGTATTCGTGTCAGACTATTTTTTTTATTAAATAACAATTGGGAAACGTTAGGGTATTTTTGATGATATTAGAAAATACTGGGGCATTTTGGAAAAGAGGATAACTTTTTTTAATTTTCTCGATTAAATAGAATTAATGGGCCTAGTTCACATCAAATGGGCCGACACACAACGAACCAGCTCGTGGACAGACTCAACCGGCCTCGTCGCCAAGTGGCGCCGATCCGGGCCGTCCGCGTTCCGTTCTGGTGGCATAAAGCGATCGTTTCAAAACGAGGCGAGCGCTTCTCCCCAAAAGAAGAGGGAGCGCGACCGCTACGTGGGTTTCCCTCTTTCCTACTTCTTTCTCCTCTCTCCCCCCTCGTCCTCCGCCGCCACCACGATTCCTCGGCGAGGATCGGATTCGAGCTCCATTTTTACTGTCTATTTGTCTCTTCTCCGTCGATCTCTTCGACGTCCCTAGAGCTGCTGCTGCTCCTCTCCCTCTCGTGGCTGCGGCCGCGGTAGCTCAGGTGAAATCTAGGTTAAAATCTCCCCCCGTCGTTAGGGAACTACTAATTGGGTTTTCCCTCAATGTCGCTTCTACGGATCAGGTTTGGTGTTGGCTTATGTTGGTTTCTTTTGGATTGACCGCGGAAACAAAACTTCACCTTACCTATCTTATAACTCGCTTAGACGGACTAATGCATTCAGTGTTAGGGTTTTTGTTATGCTATCTGGTTTTTTTTTGGCTCCTTTTTTTAATGTTGCTTTTCTAGACTTGTTGTCAGTCAAGAAAGTTGATTATCCTTCTTAATCTGTTTCCTTTCGGATACGCCATGGCATTTTATTGTTCAACATGATAATGTATTTCCTTTATGTTTCTGTTCATGTTTCTTTGCCACTTGTATAAAACTATGTTTTGACACTATGTATCATCCATAATTGTGACTGTGTAAGCATTAGTTTTTATTTTCACATTGCCAAACTTTAAGAGAGAAAAAAAAACAGACAATGCTGGAAGGTTTCATTTTGTGGACAATGGTCAGAATGCTGCATTTTATGACTTGTGATCTTTTTTCTCGTGATTCCTTTGATGTATTCATGCTTAAAGATTTTGTGCAGACCCATTTATACTTGCCAAATAAGACTTTCCTATTTTGTCATAATTAATTTTAAGTTTGTTAACTTTCCATTAAAAATGTGATTCAATTAGTTGTTTACATTGCTTATACATTTAGTTTTTACTTATTTCTATGTATTAACTAGGCGCTTGCGTTTCACATCATCTTTCTTTCATTATTTTTTTTTTTCTAGTTTTGTGTATCTATGTAACCTTCAAAGTAAATTTTGGCTATACCATTGCAGGAACTGAAGGTTATTCTGTAAAAAGATAGGAAGCTAGTGCTTAGATTAAGTAATTTTATAGAGAAAAAGAGAGAATTTAAGAGCAATCATGCCTCTTTATAAAAGAAAGCCTTTTACTTTGATGGATCCTCCAAAGGATTTGGATGCAGACGAGAGTATCTTTCAAATTCGGTTCACGAAGGAACTGTTCAGGGACTATGAGTATCCTTTGCTGAATGTCTCGTAGTGCAATCTAAATTTAATATTTAAAAGAAACCCTTTTTGTTGAATTTTTCTGTTGTGACTTTTTGCAATAAGCTAATGTGTAGGTGTTTGCTGATTTGTTTGATGCCCAATAAAATGTTTATTTTGTTATTTCTTTAACTTAATTCAGAGAGTACTTGAAGAGAATAAACCTTTATCGTCAAAGAGTGTGGACATGTAGAGTTTCAGGGAAATCTAATTTGACTTACGAAGAAGCTTTGGTCTCAGAGCATCATGCTACTGAAAAGGTTCAGGAATTCCCTAAAGATTTGATAGCTCCAGTGCTTCAGATGATCCAATTCAGTAAGTACAACTGATTGATGCTTAACATCTCTCCATCAGTTACTTTGCTTACTCTACTTTAATATACATTCTTTTTTTAATGTTGATCTGATGCTGTGGTATCATGCATGTATCAGCCTGATTTCTCCATCATATGTGTTGGGTTGTTTCTTAAATCCATGGATCATTCATTTTATTTTCTATAACTCTTGTTTTACGTGTTGCTGTAGTATGCCTAATATCAGTTTCAGTTGATCCATACAAATCAAATTTTGTTCTGAAATAAAGTTGTTAACTGAAATTTCCACTATCCAAGTGGTGTTTGGTTCAAATAGAATGGAATTGAGTAATGCCAGAGAGAGAAAACATACAACAATAATAAGATGGAAATTATTTTACAAGGATATGCTTGTAATTCTTCTCAGAAATAGCCTCTTGCAAAGGTTGTATACAATCTCGGGACCCTGCATTGGCAGGAGCTTCGTGCATGGGGTTTATGCTTGTAATTCTTGCATGCATTTAAAACTGAAGGTTGATTATTGTGATCTAAGATGAACCAGGACAAGATCAGTGTTATTAAAGTGTGTGCTTTGGTGCTTAGGTAATAGGTCCATTCCAAGCATCTTTTGTAATTGGAAAAGAACTTTAGTAACTGAGAGAGCAGGTGACATTTCCTTTGCATTAGAAAAGCACTAATATTAAGGTGCACACCTCGTTATAAGAATAAAAAAATATATGATGTCAAATATGATATTTTGTAGTTTAATGGTTGTACAAGATTAATGTAGTGAAGCTCAAGTAGTTGTGATAAAACCACTTGATGACGACAACAATGATGATATTTGCGGTCTGACCTACATAATGGCAACCCATGACTTGTTGATATTACGCTGTGATCATCACAAGATAAACTTTATTTTAGCATCACCCTTTTTTTTCCTTTGATAAACCTCTGACTACCCGCCAACCCCCCCCTCGCAATATAGGTTTGCTGGCATCATCTTAAGAGCTAACTTGGCCTGTTGAGCTTGTTTCATGGCTGGGTCTCAAAGTTTTAATTTCTAGTATCATATATTTAGCTGTGGGTGCCAACCTCAAATAGTTGGGACAAGCATGACATAGAATGACGATCATTGATGACAGCAAAGTAATTATCTGTGGTGGTATTTATATTTTGATGTATGCTTCTATATCTAGACAAGGTTCAAATATTAAAACTGTGTTTATGCAAGTGTTTTTTGACATTAATGGACAGATAATATTAAGTGCAACATATATGACTGTGTTATGTATTTGCAAGTTTATCTTCTACTTGATATTATGAAAGCTTGTTTTTCACTTCTCCTTTTCATTCCCTTGCACTTGCTACCTAAGCTCTAGGACCTCTTAACCTCTATTGTTTTCAAAACTACAGTAGAACATAACATGATCTTGGGTAAAATGAAGACTTCAATCAGATATTCAGACTGGAAAGTTTGATGTATGGTGAAGAGGTGTAAGTATAGTTAAAATATGGTATTCAACTGCTTAGGGAAAATGTCTGACCAGTAATAGTGTAGATACATGTTTTCTGAAAGGAAAGTAATGCAATTTTATTCTTGATGTCACTGACTATTACATTTCACTGTTGTAGCCAGTTTTCATGGTTTTTTTTTTTCCTTCGGTACCATTCCCCTCTCTGTCAATTTGAAAGGTTAGCGGATCTCAATAATAAAAAAGATTTGTAAGATTAGTCAACTAAAATTTAGCTTAATGAGAAGCACTTTAACCCTTTTCATCCCTATTTATTTGCCATGAATATGTGCCTTGTGTTAGCCAAAGATTGATTTGGGTTTAGGAGATGTTCATTTTTTAAAATTATTTGTCGAAATACCAATATTTCCAAGCTATTTAGAAGCATTCATTGCTGCTTATCTATTTCCTTGAATCTTAAGAACATTTATATTTCAGGAGTTTTAATTATGGATATATCTACAGGCATTGCTAACTTGACAGATCTTGTGAACGAGTTGTATGATAAATTACAAGATAGCCTTTTTGAAGGACTAGAATTGCAAGGAAAGAAAGATGATTCAGTTTGTTCATGCAAAATTTTAAAGGTTTTATATGATGGCGACACCTTTCAGTACAAAGTAGATTGGATTGATAAAGACAAAAAAGTATTTGATTCTACTATAGTAAAAGCTGAAGATCTGATACACAAGAGGAGGCCATTTAGTAGACGAGTACTTAGAGAGTTTATTAAAGAATCAACTTATCAGAATTTCCCATGGGTAATTCATGAAAAGCTTGCTAAGAAGTATGGAATCTCTACTGAACCGCCAGAAGAATTGAGAGATAAGCTTGCACTTCAAAATGGAAGTCTTTGGAGCTTCAAAAAATTCAACAAAATTGATATTACAGTAATAATTAAATCCTACTTTTATTTTTAATTTATCACATAGTTTTCCATTCTGAAACGTTACATCATCTTGATGATTTTCAGAATGGAGGAGAAATTGGGAATGGAAATCTAGCGGCTCTTGAGAAAGAAATGAAAAAAGGTACGACAAATGTGTGTGTTTTTCTAACTGGACAATTTTCCTGGATTAGGTTGCTATCCTCTTGAAAAGTTTAAAGTAACAAGCAGTACCTATTTTTGATCACTCTTCTTAATGCTTATTCAAATTCAGATCGGATCAGATATCCTATTGATGACCTTTTGGTGTGCCCTGCTCCTGATGATCCTACTTTTACTGAACGACCTCCTTTGTCTATGGAATTTAATGTGCCAATGGAATGCGTGGGCAACCTTCTTATGGTGTGGGACTTCTGTTGTACCTTTGGCAAGTTGCTGCATTTGTACCCATTCACTTTAGATGATTTGGAGAATGCAATTTGTCACAAAGACACTAATCTAATTCTAATTATGGAACTCCATTTGTCAATTCTCCACTTGATTATCATGGATGAGGGCAAATATTTTTTATTAATCCAGGACAAAAAGAGGAAACCAAAGGTAAAATACAACAAAATTTTCTTTCCATTTTTTCTTGAAAACTTTTTCTTTCATGAACAAGCTGCTTCAGATCTTACGGGCTTAATTTCTATTTATTGTAGATAAAACAAAGCAATTGGGTTGAGTTCTTGTCTGATTTCTTGGAGATGGAAGATCGAGAATGCAATTCAACCTGTGTAGGAACTATTAAACGTGGTCATTATGGTCTTCTTGAAGTTCATAACAAACTACAGATATTAAGGGAATTGGTTGCGGAGGCCCTTGAGACATATGCTATTCGAGATAAGTTAGATGAACGCTTTGAACAGCAGCAGGCACTTGAAGCTGTAAAAAGAGAAGAAGCTAGAAAGAAAAAAGAAGAATTACTAAAAAAGGTAAATTCTGACTTGGAAGCAAAAGAGGGGAACATAATCGAGAATGGGAGTAGTAATGGTCACATCCCTTCTTTGAATGAAATCAATGTAAATCATTCAGAAGAGGTTTATCTACCAGATAAAAATCAAATTGCAGAAAATGGGTATATTTCTATTATATTTCTATCATATGGGTGCTGATTGTGTAGTGTATAATTTCTTATTTTTTCTGCAATAGAGAGAAGAAGCGTCATTCTTCCATCCTAGAATCAGCAGCGAAAAGGCAGAGAGTGGACGATGAACTCCATACTAAGAGTGCAAGGGGCCAGCGGCGAACTAAGGACAAAGATAAAGAGACTCAGGAAAAGAAGCCTGTAACCATGGTTTGTCTATATCTCTGTCTTTCCAAGTATATTTATCAGCACCAATGTTTAGTCACATACTTTACATGTGTATATTCATTAGCACCAAAGTATGCGAACTTCATTATAAAATTTGATGTTACAGGGAGAACACCTTGAAAGAGAAATTGAGAAATTATCTGGCCGGACAAATTCTTTAGGAAAAGATAGAAATTACAACAGGTATTGGTTCTTTCGGCGTGAAGGAAGAATTTTTGTTGAGAATTCAGATTCTACACAGTGGGGCTACTACAGCACTAAGGACGAGGTTATTATTTTGTAAACTTTCTATTCATTAAGTTTGGGTATCCTGTCATGCTACTGACATTCCTTGCTAACTGTTCTATGTATATGCAAGCTTGATACACTTTTGGGCTCACTTAATCCAAAAGGCGAGAGGGAGAGAGGCCTTAAAAGACAACTTGAGAAACACTACAATAAAATAAGGTATGCTTGCTTTACTGATTATAACTTGTTTGTAATATTATTACTTTATATTTACTAGCTAGTAGTTGAGCTGCACAAGGATCTTTATATGATGGGTTTGACACGAGATTTTATTGCAGGATGTTATTTAGTCTGGCATGTCTGACTAGAAACAACCTATTGTAGATATTGCTACGTCATCCAACCAAGAATGACTATAAATTTAATAATTGGGTTATGAATGCAAAACTATAAAACCTTATCCTCCAGTCCCTTCCATTCCTCTCTATATTATATCCTCCAAAGCAAAGGAATTAGACCGTCTCTGTTTTTCTCCTCTCCCCTTCCTTTTCTATCTCCCTCGGTCATAGATCCAAAACGAACCATAGAATGAACCCTGTTTATTGCATACTATTCAAGCCAATATACTATGAATCTCTCTGTGTGTATATCAAGCAAGAAAATATTGCACCTAACTATCCAAGAACAATATGCATGTGTGTCTAACACAGCTCGGAACCATGAAAAATGAACCTGACATGGAGCATTGACTTATGAGAAGGATAAATCAGCATCAAAAATTTTCTAAAAGTAGGTGCATAACTTTACAAGACTAGTCTTTTCTGCATTCTCATAATTTATTCTTCTGTTATAGAATGGATAATTCTGATTTGACCCATACTTCAATTTGTAATAAGTTTAGTCATGTCAAGCCAAATTATATCACTTGTCATTTTTGTTGGATGCCTACTTACTTTATTCCATATTAGCATCTTGACTATTCTTGTAGAACTCGTTGCATTAAACCTAAGATAAATCTGCCCCCCTCTCTATATAAGAGGGATGTTTGATGCATTGAATAAAAACTATGGGAGAGGAGGAAAAAGAAGAAATTTAATTTCATCCAATTATTTCATTTTATTTCCCCCAAATGAGTGGAGAGAAAAAGAAATTTAATACCTAAAATAACATTATTTTCTTCTTTTTGGTTATGTACAAATAAGAAAAATGGATGAAAGTGGTGGAAGTCTTCTCTTTGTCCATATTTAAAATTGCTTAGTTTCTCTACCGCACCCTATCCGTTAAATAGTCACAGAATAATGTGGTTAACCACATTTGTTGCAAATCAAAAGTTTTGGTTTAGTTTTGATGTTTCTGAAAGTAAGGGCTGGATCTGTTAGTGTTGGCTTGAAGCATGCCATATGTCTAGGGTATTCGGTTTCCTGTTGAGAAGGGAAATAGCTAAGGGAAAATATGGAAGAAATGGATACCAGAAGATGATAGGCGATGTGAAACTATGACAAACAAAAAGACTTGGCTAGCAACAATAAAGCAAGATAAAATTTATTTAAGTATAAATGATGATATAATAGGAGATAGAGCCTAATGACATAAAATGATACATATAACCGACCCCACCTAGTGGGATAAGGCGTATGATTTTTTGGAGGGAAGGAAAGAGCTTAGGAAAGTTTAGTTTCTTAAAATGATAGTCTAAATCATTAAAAAAACAATTAAATATATTTATAAAAAATCTCTGTCAATTGTCTGAACAGTAATTCCAATGCTTTTGTCCGATTGGGCACAACCGTAGTTGAAGAAGTTAGCGAAACTTTTCTGTAGCTTCTTTCCATCATTCTTTGACCAAGGAAATGATGGGCTATAGCTAGGTAGTTTTCCTTGTTCATTACTTCCACTGTTGGTAAAAATTTAAGGATTGATCAATTACTCAATTTCTAGGACATTTCAATTTTTTTGTAGTTATAATGCAAATTATAACATACATATTTTCCTCTAATACCAATTTGTAACACTACATTTTCTTGACAACCTTGAGGTGTTGTCTACTTTGGTTGATATCTGTCTAATGGTGGAATTAGTTCTGAAGTGACAAGCTTCTTGGGAGGTTACCCAATCACATCATGTTTTTGTCAGACCTGGTTATTACAATTCATTAGGTTCAGTTAGCTCCTCGAACCACGCATCTCATCAAGGCCATCATTGAAACTAAATTGTTACAACATCATGAACAGGATGTTGTCTGCTTTGGCTACCCCATGCCTTTGTTGTTGTGGTTTTGATTTTTCATACTATTCAATGGTGACTAGCCAGAAAATTGGTTAAATGTGTATAAAGGTAAGGTGTAAACAAAATTCTCAGTCTTTGTTTCAGATTCAGTCGGTACCATTAGATGTAAGTTTCAGATTCAGTCAGTTTCTATCTTATTTACCTGACTTGTGTAAAGCTGTTTTATGAGAGTTAGCATTGAAGTGTTATTGCATTAGAGCAGGAAAATCCATTTTATTCCTTCCATTGCCTTATTGTAGAATCATCTTTGCTTTGTAGCTGGAAGATTATTTTGTTTCTTCTGTCCATATCCTTTAAATATAAATTTACCATTGAACTCCCAGCAAGTTGACGTTTCTAATTTCAAATAAAGACTTAAAACAGTTAGTTTGAGGCTTGAATACTAAGGAAGCCTCAAATAAATAATTTTTTTATTCATTTTTTTTTTAATGAAGGTTTAGATGACTAATTTAATTTAGGTAATTTAAGTAGATTAAATGAGTATAGAAATTTAAATTTTTATTGTAGAATTTAAACTTCATAAATAGAGCAAACTTTAAATGGGATGCAATATGGAAAAGTAGTTAAAGATGATATTCCGATAGAGGTATGAAAGTGCCTTGGGAGATAAAGGTATTGAATGATTCACAAAGTTATTCATCTTGATATTAAAAACTAAAAAAATTACTTGATCAATAGAGGGTAAGTAATCTAGTTCTTTTATACGAGAATAAGGAGATATATAAAATTGTGCAAACTATAAGAGTATTAAACTAATAAGTCATACTATGAAATTTTGAGAAAGAGTTATAAAAGGCTAAGGAAGGAAATCACTGATTGAAAATCAATTTGACTTTTGGTTGGTGTGTTTAAGCCTCAAACAAGTCTTTGTAGCTGCTATTTTTTTATATTGGTTTGGCTTAGATTACCGTTTAAGCCTTATTCAGCCAGCCGTCAATGCTGTGTTAATTAATCTAAAATTGGGATAATTGTCAGTTGAAATTGTAGGAGTCATTAGCTTTACATTTTTTGACCGACTAACTTTTCATTTGCAACCTCAATGTTCTTTAATTAAATTAAGGTTATTGATTTACTAAATTCTGCATCGATCGTTACTAGGGAATGTCGACTTAAACTTTTTACTCCTGTTTGGATTGCAGTTCAGCATTACAGAAGAGGTCAAAAGATATCACTCACAGACTCCAACTCGAGGAAAATATTCTTCGACGATCTGTACGAGTGAGAGCTCAACCTAGGGATAGTTCTACGACTGGATTTCTCAGATATATCAACAAGTGGAAGGGGTTATGATCCGCCAAACCCATCTCGTCAGTGCCGCTCCATTTAACAACCAAAAGGCAATTCATATCAAAGAATATTGATCTAGTTTCATCTCAATTTTTGGTATATTATGAAATCTTGTTTAATCGTGGTCATGTAACTAACTCAATTATCCACGGGCAGCAGGTGATTTACCACTGAAGATGTGATACCTATCTCTTCATCTTATCTTTGATCCCCCAACCGACTGATGGCGCTGCCTCTAATGTCTAACATTTAAACTCCATTGGTTTTAGATCAAACCGTGAGGGTTGTAAAATATTACAGCTTGCATTGCCAATTCTTGTAAGCCATTTTTGGGCACTTGTACTTTTATGCAACATTGTGGATTTACTCTCATATAAGTGATCCCTGTTAAGGCGGCCAGGTCCCTGTTAAACATTAGGGCGGTGAGCAGGAAGAAATCCCATGGTGGTCTTCAAAGGCCCGCTCCGCGTTTCAGGTCAGAAGACTTTTCCGTTAAATCAGACCTTAACGAGCCCAAAGAAAGTGGTAACTAACCAAAAGATCTTTCTTCCCAAAGCAAACAAAATAAATAATCAATACTAATATGCTTTGTCTTACATATCAGTTTAAGTAGAAAAAATGAAGCCACGCAGCCAAAGGACGTCCGCTCAAAACTTCGCCACAGCATGCAAAGATCTCCCCCATACAACCACATCCACCAATACCAACTTAACACACAATAAAATGAGAAATTTCTTTATTTCCCCTCTTACTTTCACCAAAACCTCCCCATAGTTTTAAAAATCACGCTCTTGGAGTCTTATTTTTTGGCCCCCTTAGCTTTCAATAAATTTTGGATGTTCAATTGAGTTCCGTTTGCCTCGTAAATTTGATATTATTTAAGGCTTTTGTGAAAGAAACAACAAAAAGGAAATCAAATTCCCAATTTAATCTGCTTCCCATTGGTTTTCTCGATTCCCGCAAATAGAGTCTCCTCTCCATGGCGTGCACCACCCAGTCCATGATCTCAGCTAACAGCTGCGTCTTCCCATCTCAGAGGTTCTTAGGGAGGAATCCACAGAGGGCAAAGTGCGGAAGCACCAGGATCTTCTTCTCTGCCACGGCCTCTCCCTCCAGCCCCGACGAATCTGATTGCAACGACGAAGAGTGTGCTCCTGATAAGGAGGTATGCATCTCCACCTCCATCCCTTCCGCTTGATTCTTGTTCTCTCTATCCATGTTCTTATTTGTTTCCCCAATTTGTTTCCTTTCGTTAACCCTAATGCTACTTTGCCAGATTTAATTATCCTTTGCGATGTATACATCAATTCACATGATTTGGATAAGTTTTGTTTGGTTTTCGAGAGTCCCTTTTCTTTCTTCCATTAAGATAGGGTTTTCTAATTCATTTATTGGCAGTTTGTTTTCCCTTGTGTTGAAAATGGAAGAGAATTCCTCAGTTCTTGTTTGATCATCTTTTAGGGTTGAAAGATGTTTATGTTTTAAATTGATCCAATATTACTAAGGATGCCAGCTTAAATGTGAGCTGAATGATGAGTATCCATATCGTCAACTCCAAGAAGTTGACACTGATCATTGCTTAATTTGTCAAACGTGGATCATGTTATTGCTTTCACCAATGAGCAAAATCATATGACAATAATGGAAGTATAGATAAAAAAAAACAATTTGATATTTGTAATGAATTATCTTAGAATAGGTTTTCAACAGCTTATAGAATTTTGAATAACACTTCTGTTTTCCAGCTTGAAAGCAACTGATTCCTCCGCCAAACATTACCTAGCATTTCAGAAAGGACACTTTGTTCTTTCAATTTCTTTCTGTGAAGGCAAGACAATAATCCAAGCACAAGCTTCACTCACTTTTGCAGGTTGGAAAGGTCAGCGTCGATTGGTTAGCTGCTGAGAGAACAAAGGTGGTCGGAACATTCCCACCTCGTAACAGGGGCTGGACTGGTTATGTTGAGAAAGATACAGCTGGGCAAACAAACATCTACTCTGTGGAGGTTTTGCTATTTCTGCCTCATAATTTTCTGTAGCTCCTTTGCTTTTACATATTCTGCTGGTCACTTGTGTTTATAGAAACTAACTGTTTCCATAAAGTTTGTACTTAAAAAGAGAATTATAAACATGAAGTTGCCTTTCCTCTTACCAAATCTCTGTCGTCCAGCCAGCAGTTTATGTCGCAGATAGTGTGATAAGCTCTGGGACTGCCGGAACTTCAGCTGATGGAGCTGGGAATACTCTAGCCGTAACTGGAGTTTTAGCACTTGTTTCGATCGCTGCAGCCTCTACCATACTTTTTCAAGTTGGTAAAAATCAGCCACCGGTGCCGACTGTTGATTATTCTGGACCACCTCTCGGTTACTACATCAACAAGTTCAAATCAGTGCCAATAGTTGAAGCTTCAGTACGACCAGCACCTCAAACCTCTTCCACCGTCCAAGCTTCAGTTCCTCTTGAGTTTTCAAGTTTTCATCTGTAGGTGCTTCGATCGCACCCCGTCACAAATAGCTAATGCACAAGAAGCTAGGAAACAAGAGGTTGTTCCTGAAGTTCAAGTTGGATTAAGAGGCTGTTGTCGATGCTCGAAGCACGAGTCCAAGCATTGTTTCGTAAACGATGTTTTGACTTGATTTGTGAGTAGTTCCTGTAGGAATTACAATTGTTTTTGCTGTGATTTATAGCTTAATTCTGTTGATCAATTTGAGATGATGCTTATCTTTCAAACCATAAGCAAAAACTTGTAATTATGTCATGTTGACAAATATGCTAACGTTAATTAACGCAGACGGGTTCAATAATAATACAGACATATATATATATATATATATATATAATAGTTTCTCTTTATAAGAGGACTAGGCTGTAAATTTATTGTGGTATGATACTAGTTGCAACTTGAATGCTATATGATATTTACTGTGTGTGTATTTTTTTCTTTTTGCAACGAGATGACATTTATTTATTTGTTTTATTGGATATATGTACGTATATAGTTCTCTGTGTATATACATATTTTTTTCAAAGTAATACGTTTAGCGTCTTATATATTTTCTCCAGAATGCAATGTCATATATTTTGTTGTTGGTGATGTTTATATTTACTTTTTGATGTGTTTTGTTTGTTGTTGATGTTTGTATTTACTTTTTAATTATCGTTTGTTTATTTATCACTGTAAATATAATTGAGTGATATAAACAAGTAATTTTTAATATTAAATTTGTTTTAATATTTTCAGTATTGTAAATGGCGGTAGGTGGTGGCGGGGCGGTTAGTGACCGCCTACTACCTCGGCCGCCTAGACGGTGTCTAGGCAGTTGAATTTATTTAATTATTTTTTATTCATAATATTATAGATAATTATTATTTTTTATAGTATTTACTTTTAATACAACATATTAATTAAAATTTTAAAATTTAATTTAATATTTAAAAAAAGTAATAATAAAAATATATATATATATACACACACTATATTAACGAGATAATTTTATTAGGTTTTAATTAAATCTATTTAAACAATCATAACTAAGAGTTGATTAAATTTATTAACCTAAAGTAATTAAATTAAATTCTAATTTACAATTTACTCGCTTACCCTATTTCGACGACAAGTTTGATGCATCGTAGGGCCTGCGTGATGAGTTCGGATGCGTCGCCGCATTTGGGTGACACCTTCGAGCCCATCCCTAGGTCGGGCGACACCTCCGAGCCCATCGCTGACCCAGGATGACGCCTACGGGCCACACTGTGGTGAAAGATGGTGAGTTACCGCCTAAAGCACCGTCTCAACCTAAGGCGGTGCGGTTAATGCCCCCCTCCCGCCTAGGCGGCCGCCTCGACCGCCATTTAGAACACGGGACACATCCTTGGAAGAAGATAAAAG
>JBAMIE010038040.1:0-18651 GCA_037177295.1 Kaempferia parviflora
TCACAATCCAAGGTATTTATAGAACTTCTCCGTCTGCGGTATTGTTAATCCTAACACGTGGAACTAAAAAATCATAGTATTTATAAACTTTAACATAATAGACAAATACTTATTAATGAGAAAAATTCTTAATAATACGTCGTAGCTGAGTCTCGAACTCTAGATTCTTAATAAGATTTTTTTAAAAATAATATGCCGCAGCTAAGTCTCGAATTTTAGATCCATGATTGATTAATAAGAAAAATTTTCAATAATACGCCGCAGCTGAATATTGAACTCTAGAGTCTAGATCCCTGATTGAAATTATTAATAAATCTTGAAATAATTTTTAGTATGGAAAGAAAAAGGGATATTAACATAATTTACTTTTGGACTTCACCAAATTAATTGAAAGTTAGTTAGTAAACGAGGCAAATTCTTAAGAGCTTCCCCAATATATAGGAGCTCATTCGGAACTCTCATGGGGGACGTGGTATCCTCTATGGGAGGGACGTTCTTAAAATTGGGAAGAACCTGACTCCCATTCACGGAGTCAGGTTCTTCCCCATTTTTAATTAAAAAATTATTTAATTAAACTTTTTTTCAAATTAATATTTTTAATATTTGTAAAAAAAATAAAGAGTGTGACCTACGAAGAAATTGTTGAAAGATTTTTTTGATAGTGGAGAGATACGTGGAGTTTTTTACTTTTGATGTGACATTGACGTGGCAATGAAGGAACTTTCGAAGAGGTTCCACGACTTAAGATGCCCTAATAAAATAAGTAAAATACGTAAGTAACATGATTTAATTTTTTTTTAGAAAAAAAAAATTATCAACTATTAAAATAAATCAGAAATTATCCTAGAATTCAACATTCTTAAATTAATTATCTACTAAAAAAAATTATTTGTAAAATCATTAGACTGAATTCTTATCTATCTAGAAACTAAGAACACACTTTACCGTACTAATGCTCCGAATACATATCTGCCAAATATAAAGCCACACCGAGCCATCACAAAAATAGTCCTTGCCCTTTTTCTTTTCCTTCTAATGCCCAACACTGGATACCATTAGATGTAAAGCGGACACCAACAAGTGTAAAGGACAATGCTAGTAGGTAGAAGAAGATAATAAGCGATCAGCAAGGCCCAAATTTTCATCCATATTAATTTGTATGATGTACATTTTTTTTTTTTTTTTTTTTTGCTGATTCCAGCAGCACAGGGACAACATAGTTTGGTTCTATTTAACAACTAGGGACATGTCATTCTCACAGAAAGGATGCAACAAATCCATAGCTTGTTAGAAAATTATTAAGCACACCTCATGTTGCATGCTCGAACAAGGATAGGCATTCCTTCCAAATCAAGGATTTTTAATTTAATTTGTTTCAATTATTTTGGATAAAAAACTAGGTAGATCTATCTCTCTGTTCAAGGTATTAAACAAGACTAATGTTTATCCTGTTAGTAGTCTTAAAAAAAAACTCACACAAAGAGACTGAAACTCTCATAAATAGTAGGCCACCTCAAGAGATTTGATTAAATTGATTCTTAAGAGATGTGACAAGGAATATGATTCAGGTTAATGGACACATCACTTTCTTGCAAGTAGCAAAAGGCTCATGGAAGTCTTATAATTTACAATTTACAGTCAAGTCAAAACAGGGCTACAATAAACTAGAACTTCCACATTTCATCCTTGTAGGCACTATGTTTGCTGATAGCAACTTTAATCTAAGCTAATACTGCCTCAAAATTAAATAAGGTTTAGCAATTAACTACCAATAATATGTGTGATAATGCGGCCAATGGGCTTCTGATTGGTACGTAATAGTACTGTTTTAAACACCAACAGCTACCAAACTTCCGAGAACATCTCCATGCAACTTGATCGGTACAATTACAAATTATCATTGATTTAATTAAAGAATCATATTTTCTTGTTTGCCAACCGATCCTTATCTCCTTGTAGCCAATTATGTACTATTCCATCTACAGAGTTAACCGATCATGTGGCTAGGCTTGCTGCCCTTCTTCTAATGGCGGATACTGGAAGCTAACAAAGCTTTTGGCATAACTTTTATGGCAGCTGCATGCCTCGCTCCCTTGGAAACCAAGGAGGTAACAGAAGCAAATCGTCTGTAGTCTGTTCTCCACTGAGGGCTGCAAGGTCTCCTCTGATTGCGGTGCCACAGCCACTGACACAGTTTGCCGGTCAGAAGAAAGAGCAGAGTGAACTGAACAGCCATCGATTGGTAAGTGCGTCTTGGGATTGATCCCTCGGGCGATGAGCTTGCGCTTGATGTGCGTGTTCCAGTAGTTCTTGATCTCATTGTCGGTTCTCCCAGGTAATCGCCCGGCGATGACCGACCATCTGTGAACACAAAACAACTAACTGTAACTGTAAACTGACTGCAAAAGTTTGAGGTTTAGAAATTGTTGAGCCAAAGATAGTGCATACTTGTTGCCAATCATGCGGTGGAGCTTGATGATGAGCTCGTCTTCTTCCCCAGTGAAGTTGCCGCGCTTGAGGTCAGGTCGGAGGTAGTTGATCCATCGGAGCCGGCAACTCTTGCCACACCTTTGAAGGCCTGCAGTTAAGTAGAAACTGAGAAATCAGTAATCAAACACCACCAGAACAAGGAAGAAAATTTATATCCAGTCATGCACGGACGACCTGCTGCTTTAGGAAGAGACCTCCAGCAGCCTTCACCATGAGCTTTGATGTAAGCAATCAACAATTGGTCCTCCTCCTTAGTCCATGCTCCTCTGTTGGTGTGCGCCTTCTCGCAGCAAGGAGACCTACCCATGGTTGATGTGCACAGAGAGGAGCTCCTCCTTCCTTTATATTGAGCGAATGAGAGCAGTCTCTTACCTTGTTTGGCCTCTGTTGATTCCTTTGACGGGTCAACTCCTTAATCAATTAGTTGAAGGGATTACTGGGAATCAGTTTTTTAAAAGAAGATTGGATAGGCCGGTTCAACTGGATCAATTGAGAACTGGAGGTCAAATCGGTTCTATTAATTTAGTAGATAAACTTCAATTGACCTGAAAAGTCTCAAACCAAGGAGACCACCAATTCCTTTGCCAGTCGGTTTCCAAAGGAACTAATTGAGATCGGAGGCATCAAGGAGAGTTATTTGCCACTTGGTGACCCAACACATTCATTGAATGTTTGGTTTACTTTATAGTAGAAAAATGTTCCTACTTGAAGCACACAAGTAATGCTAATGCCCTGTTGATCAGGGAAGTCCTGATTCAGTGGAGGATAAAGGTTTGCTTCTAAAGACTAGACTACTACTAGCTACTTAGTTGCCGTGGCTATTGATGAGTTCTGACTTAGACAGGTGCTGAATATGGTTCAGATTCAGAGTTGGAGTTGAATTCCGAAAGTCAAGTTGATTTCTTGAGCTTGAAACGACATGGATCAAAGACTATGCCGAGAGAACAGTAATATGGAAAGGTTCTGATTATAATCACTAAGTAGGTTGTGACTCTAATGCTTAAGTTTGTGTTTAGGGTTGAATTTGAGAAATATGTGAGTTTGAGTGAACATCAATAGGGTAATAGTCAAAAGAAGTTCTCTTATGAGCAAGATCTGGCATTGGCCCTATGCATTTAATGTGATTGAGATGTCTCGTGAGTGCATGTATGCTGATAGAATGGTAGGTCAAGTAGCATTATGATCATAAAATGTTCTTACATTGGAATGAATAGAGAAGAAAGATAGTGAAAGAACTACTATATTCAAGGATGGAAAAAAAGGATAAATGATTGCCTTCTCATCAAAGCCTCAAAGTGCTCCATGATCCTCCAAACACATACCTTTTGGTCACCAAAAAATAAAAAAAAAAAAAAAAAAAAAAAAAAAAAACTAGTACTTTAATTGCTGACTTTGGTAATTGTGCAATTAGAAGTGCTACTCCTGTTTGCTTTGCCACAGAAGGTTAAGGGAGGAACTATTTGTTTACTTACTGCAATACTGTCCCATTTCATCATTTTCAGGATATATATAGGTATCACTATCCAACTTTAGGATTTTTTTTTCTTTATGGCTTGAGTTTGTGAAACTAATAGTGACAGGATAGCATGCATAAAAATATCAATTTATCATATGTATTTTTTTGACTTGACTTTTAATAACTAAGGAACTTATAAACGAAGGATAACTCTGTGAATGAATTCTCCTTTTCTTGTTTCTTTAATCGAAGAAAGATGGTTATCTAACAAGATGAAACTGAAAATACTTTGTTCATAACTCATCTATTCAAAATCAGACAACTTGAATAACACCAATGAAGAAAAGTCAGTCGTCCTCTTTATATTCATTTGTTGAACAACACAACCTAAATATAGCTTTCTTTTCATCTCTACCTTCCATTTTCAAGTCTACTCTCTCTCTCCATGGAAACAGGTGTAAATGTTACATATAGATACAAAACATAAGTATTCTCACACAGCAGTTAGCAAATTTGATGCGATACCTGGTTAATTTCATGTTGGGAATTTGAGTTGTTTGTCAGCAGGCAGCACTCCTAAATCCAGAAAGTCTGGTGGCCTGTTGAAATCATGGTCGAGCAAGTAGCTTGATATGATATCGTCAGTTACTGTCATCTTTGACTCCTTGAAGAGATAAGTCCAGGAAAAATTCGAAGCAAAAGATAAGTCATAAGGATGAATTCATTCAAAATTCAACGAAACATAAACTAACAATTGTTAGTTAGTCCCTTCTCCTCATCTAGAATAGAAGATAGCCTTCGCATCATCCCTCCCTCTTCACCTTTCCATTTCCCAGAGAAAACAAAGCGTAGAACCAAAAAAAAAAAGGTTGTCATTTTTATTACCATTACCATCTAATTGACAATTCACACAGTAGATCCGAATTATTGACTTCAGTTTACATGCAGGAGCAAACAAAAGGTAGCTTGAACAAGAAAGTTAAAGAACCCTAAACCTGGAGTTGCAGCCGAACAGCATCATTCCAAAAATACCCCAAATCAAAACATCTCACAGTTGGTAGCCACAGAAGGGGCAGAACCGGAAGTGAGGGTCAACGGTGCGACTGCAGGATCCGCACCGGAGCGGTTCGAAGATTCCGCGCCCGCCGGCGCCGCGGTCGTCGTCGGCCAGGGGGAGAGAGTGGGGTGAGAGGAAGGAGCAATCGCGGCAGTAGAAGGAGGGGACTTTTCCGGGCCAGCGCTTGACGGGGACGAAGAAGAGTTTGAGGACATTCTCGGTTTCGACGAGGTCAGCGGTGGAACTGCAGCGGACGCACCGCCCCGCCGCCTCCTTCAGCACCCGCCCTGCCTGCTGCTCGATGCCGCCGACGAAGAAGAAAAACATCCTCCGAGGATTCGACTTCGATCGATCGGAGCTCGGATCGGCGAGGTAAAGAGTTCGGGAAGCGTGGTCGGATACTTGATCGGCGAGCCTTCGTTCTAGAAAACTCCGGTGTCATCGTTGCCTTTTTTTTTAAATCGGTTTCGGTTGTTAAGGTGAAAACGGATCCGACCCGTTCTAGTATTAAAAAAGGAAAAAATTAAAAGGACGTTTTTTAAAATAAAAATAAAAACAAAAACATTAAAATAACATCGTATCATTTTCGTACTCACGATTCGTGCAGAAATCTGATCATCCTCCCTATTTAAGATCTGCTTCCTGATCAATTTGACGGCTGGGATTTTCCTTCTTCACGCCTTCACTCCAAAAACAGCAGCCGGCACCAGCGTCCGCCGGCTCAAGACCAGCCATGTGGCGGCGCCGCCTCTACCTCCTCTCTGGCCTAGCTCACGCTGCCCTAGGCCCGACGGTAGCCTCTCGTCCCCTTTCCGCCTCCATCGTTCCTCTCTCAAGGACTGTTACTCCTCCTTCAGCTGCTTCGGCAGTGATTTTGGGTCCAAATGGGATCTTTAGGTCATCGTACAGTGGAATGGCGGTGGGAGCATCATCGGCGACGGTGAGCCTGTTGAGGCTGAACGATCTGAGGGACAACAAGGGGGCGACGAAGAAAAAAAAGCGGAAAGGTAGGGGGATAGGTTCTGGGAAGGGGAAAACGGCTGGGAGAGGTCATAAGGGGCAGAAGGCTCGTGGGACGATGAAGTTTGGATTTGAGGGTGGCCAGACTCCGCTCCGCAGACTTCTACCCAAGCGAGGTTTCAAGAATCGCTTCAGCCTTACTTTCCAGGTTATTTACTTTGGATTTCATAAGTTTGTTCTCTTCTTGTTTGTTTGACAAGATGGTGAAGAAACTAATCTTTTTGGATGGCAAGGTGCTTCAATTAGGCTGTTTAGATACATAATAATTATTTGTTTTACGCTTAGGAAGTGTAAAGAGTGACTGCGTGCATCCCCAATGCTAGGTAGCGAGTATGATACTATAACCTATTAAATATCTCATGCATGGTACCTTTTAAAACTCAATACTTTTTCTGAACTTAAACACTATACTGTGCCCATCCAGATAAAGGGTGATCAGAATAAGGATATTCTAGTGGAAATTTGTGTCGCTTCATGTTAATTTTACCATATAAAAGGCCATAATATTTGGTCACCTAATTTTTTTTTTAATGTTTTTTCAAAATAAAATATTTTCATAAACTGGTTAGTTCGTGGGAACTTATTTATATAATCAAGTCATGTTGTACCACTTTCAGTTTTTTTCTCTGTAAATCGTGTTTTGGGTCTGGTCGAGTTGCGTCTAATATTGTTAACTCTTGTTACATCAAAACTTGTTCATAACTAGTCAATTGTGCATACACATACTCATAAGCTAAACTGTTTGTAGTGTACTAGGATTTTTTGTGATAGAATGTAATCTCACCCGAATACTGTCATGTCTGCCCTGCTTTGATTAGGATCATAATATATATATTTTTTTGCTGAAAAGATGTGCTTAGTTTAGGTGTTTTGTGCTTTGACATGTAAGTAGTTGCAGAGTGCCATTAACGTTTTACCTTTTGCAAATGGTCGAAGTAGTTGCATAGTATTGAGTTGGAACACACTGAACGTTTTCGTGAATTAATAGATGTCTTGGCTTAGTTTTTTGAACTTACGTACTTTTGCAGTAAAGTTTTGCACAGTTACACACAAACACCAACTAACAAACTCCCACAGGGAATGCCTACAACATGAATGCTTCTCTCTGTGAAGCTCAACGATTGGTGGCAGTGGCACCATTTCATAAACATAACATAATCTACTTAAAAAGTTGCTAAGTTGATGTTCTTTGTGCCTTAGTTCTTAATTGTCATTTGTGGTGCAAGAGGTTAGTGTATACTGTTTATTGAAATTATATGGCCGATATGATTTGTAGTCCATATCAAACGTGAAATAATACTTGATATGTACACTAGACGTTGTGCTGATGACACACAATTAAAATCAAGTAGAATACCAAAGCATCATCTTACATAGTTTAACTAATACAGAGAAAAAGGTAAGATATGTCAAAGGAGAGTGCTCTGTGAGAGCTGAGACTTCCAATACTTTCTGAAGACCAACATGTTTTCCATTTTTTGTCTCCTTAGAAAAGGAAATAAAATGTTGAAAAAAGCAAACACTAATAGAAATGATTTGAATGAAAATGGAACCATCATAATGATTATGTATTGCTTGCACATTTTCTTAAGAAGTATTCAATTCCCATTACATGCATAAATTTGCTAAGATTTATGGGATAATTAACTCTGAGTTCATTATGAAATCTGTGCTGCATCTAGTGATATCTTTGCAGACTAACAAAGTGGAAATTATATTACTTCTTACTTTTATGTAACCTTCGTTTTTCTTAGATTTCCCCCCCTTTTTGTAAGTTTCTCCTTACAGATAGGTAAAAAATTCACCTTGTTAATCTGGAAAGATATCACTTTTAAATACAATCACAAAATATAAAAGTTTCGAGTTCGTTAAAGAAATTAAAATCTAAAAATATATGAAAATTAACATAATTATAAATTTATTCATATGTAGCTACCATTTCATGGTCGTAGACATTAAAGTCATCATTGCTAAATGACTATATTAGTTGGTGCCCATTGTCCTATTCACATTTATAACAATAAAGTAATTTCTATTGTTGTTTCTTTTTATTCTTATGATAAAATATTCACATTTACTTGGGAAAAATATTAACTGGTTTTACTTGTATGTTTTTGTTACTATAAAAGCCTGTCGGACTTGGTAAGATTGCAAAACTTATAAACGCAGGGAAGATCGATTCTTCAGAACTTATTACAATGAAAACTCTCAAGGTACTCAGTTTGATCTTCAAATTATCACCATTTGAATTATTGAAATTAACCAAGAATTTTTCCTTGGCATATTCCTTTGATTTTTTTTTGGTCATAGGAAACAGGTGCTATAGGCAAGCAAATAGAGGATGGTGTTAGATTAATGGCTCGTGGTTCTGAACATATCAAATGGCCAATTCACCTAGAGGTCAGTTCAACTTCTTGCATTCAAAGAAAAAGTGAAAACGATTACTTGTAATATGTAGTCTCCATCTTGATTGCTGGATCATATCAAGACACACTGTTTGTCCGTTATTGGTGATTAATAATATCATATCAGGGACTATTACAAAACCATATTAAATTTGAATAACAATCCTGATTCTGTGATTTTGTGCATCTTCTTGTTCAAACACTTGATTGCTCTAAATTGAGGAGGGCTATACTAGATTAGAATAACAATTCTGATCTTATATGATTTTCTCCATGTTGTAGTTTAAACACTGATCTGTCTAAATTGGGATTGATCAGACGAAGTACTTCTGTTTCTGAAAATGTGTAATTGCTATTGTGACACGTTTTTATTAGTGCATTATCTTAAGATTCAGTTATTTGCTCTTGCTTTCTAATGCTCACCTAGTCATACCTGGCATGCTGTCATGGTGTGATAGTCTGATACCAGTGATTTGAGTTGGCAAATGTGTTTGTGTTCACATCATCTTTTTGCCATAGAAACACATCTAGATTTTTTTTTTTTTCAAAAAATATAATTATTGCTAAAAATCTTTAGAGATTCTAACATATCTAGTCTATAATGTACTATTTTGTCAGTGGTCTTATTTCTTAACTCAAAATGTTGTTATTTTGTTAGATGCATTAGCCATTCTGATCAGAATTACCAAATGGACTAAAAATGTTTTGAATTCGAAAAATAAGATCATATTTGAATTCATATTGCTTCCAAAAACAAGAAATGGTCTTATTTTTTCCATTTGGAGTTTATTTGGTTCATCAAAAGCAAAATTTAAAGAAATACACTACTTAATAGGCGCATTTTAAGGAAGAAAAATAAAGGAGGTGATGCAAAGTGCACACTGTCTAAAAATAAAGTGCGAGGCTCTGTGGAAAACTGAAAATCAAGGGTGTCCATTGAGAAATTTGCCTTTGCTCTTCAACCTTTCCAGTCTTCTAAGCACAACTGCTTGGCATCTTTAGGAGAGATGTCATAGACATCACTGATTGGACGAATCATATTTTTGTTGTTAATTTACTGGCATGGCATGCATACTTGTAAAAATTAATGTTTTGTATTTAGTTAAGCAGAAGGATTTTAAATCACTGGAAGAGTATAATTTCCAAATCTGCAGTAATCCCGTTCTCTTTTGACCCAACGTAGACTATTACCCTCACATAAGGAATTGAATTCCTCCTCTTTTTCCTTTAATTTCCTTTCCTTTATTTTAAACACAGCATAAGTGTCTCATGGTACCATCAGACTACCAGTTTCAGCAACTAACTTTTAACCCAATCATAGGTTTAAATTAGATTATATTTGTTACAAGGTTTTATATATTTTAAAAGGCAAAGTTTAGAGCAAGAAATCAACCCAATCCATAACTAGTTATTCTTTCCGTGAGAATAAAGAAATTATGCCTTTGGATCACTATAGGAGTGATCTTATAGGACCGTTCTTCCATATCACACTTAACTGGCTTTATGCTGTTGCCTTTTCAGATCAGAATTCATATCTATTATCCTCCATCCGGACTTTGCAGGTATCAAGAGTCACTGTCCGTGCAAAAGCAGCAGTGGAAGCTGCAGGTGGCTCTGTGAGGAAGGTACACTACAACAAATTGGGACTAAGGGCACTGCTGAAGCCTGAATGGTTTGAGAAGAAAGGGCGACTACTGCCAAAAGCAGCTAGGCCTCCACCAAAGCAGCGAGATAAGGTTGATAGTATTGGTCGTTTGCCTGCACCTACCAAGCCAATACCTTTTACCACCGAAGAGAAAGAAGCAGCTGCTGCTGCAGCAGCCGCAGCCGCAGCAAAAGCTAAATTGTCTTCCTAAAGTACAAATTTCTGAATGTTACTTTTTTTTTTTTTCCCAATCAATATGCTTCCAGTAGATTTTGAGTCCGATTACAAGTGGTAGTTCCTTGCCATATCACTTTGGATCTCGCTCAATAATTGAGTAATGGTAATTTTGTACCAATTGCATTTTGCAAGCTCCTGTCGTGCTGTTCAACGATTGTGACTTATTGCATTCATATATCCTAGAGATTGTGTTCATTTCCAGTTACATGGAGTACTTTTATTTTATCTTCTCATATCAGATTAATTCCACCAGTCAATATACTTTTCTGTAAAACTTCATACAGATTAGTGGATACCATCTGGTAAAAAAATGTTTCTGTCCTCATCTGAGAAATATTTACGAGCAGCGTCACGTCACAATCAGGTGACAAGAAAGTTATTTCATTGACAAATGTCTAGAAGCATAAAGATACATGTATGTATGTATATATTTTATTACTGATAGCTGCATGTTTTCACGTGGTTTTGACAGGGGCACCACGTAGAAAAGCTCTAGCTTCGTCTTTCAGGTCAGTATTTTAGATCTTTTTTGATTTTTTTTCTAATGAATGGGAGAAGAATAACAATATGATCTCTGGACAAGTTAGTTTAGCTAATGCTTAAGTTATAGAAAGTATTTAAATCCTTTATCAAGTCTGGAAAATATGTCATATCTACTGTGTGCATCCTTCTCTCATCGCTTCTCAGATATGATAACAATATTCTTTGTCATCAAAATTCGGCAATATATCAGATCTACCAACCAACCCAATTATGATCCAGTCGATTAGGCTTGGCCATTGAACCCAATCAGTTATCTGTATTCAGATCCGTCTCAATAGGTGAGTGGTTCAATTTAGTTGGTCAGTTCAATCAATTTTAGTGATTCATGTGGCTAGTTAGACTAAGTGATTGGGCAACAAAATCACTTAGGGTGGATAGGTCAAGCGGGCCAATTGATCAATTCGGGAGGAAGGGGGTATGAGCGGGCTTAGCGGTTTGTGATGGTGGATCTAGAAGGGCAAGTCGGATCGGTGGGTCCAAACTGGCTGAATAGGCCAACAGATTGGCTGAACACACAAGTAACAACAAAGAATTCACAGACAAAAGAATTGTGGGATGGAGGAAATAGAGAGATCCATACGTCTTTTTAGCCTTCTCTTCTAAACCTACACGACACAAGTTATTGTCAGTAAAAGATTAGTCATCAATGTTGAACATAGAAAAACCAACACATAAACGTGGTGCATTGTGACTTTCACATTATCATGATAAAATGAGAAAAAAAAATCTCAAATACAAGTTTGTTATGCAATTACGGTTATAAAAATATAGTTGAAAATCCTTAGTTCTTAAGAAAAATTATATGTGAGATGAAATGGATCTTAATTTATTTTCTATATTTTTATAGTTTGCATCCATGATACTTAATTAAACTAGATTAAGGGAGATACAGATTACAAAGACGAAGCTGACAGTGAAACTTAATTAAACTAGATACGTAGCTGATTAAAAGAGATCAATTTCTCCAAAGAAGATTAAAATATGAGATTAGCGGAGAAGAATGCGTTTCGGTATCACAAAATTTATAACTAGAACAAAAATTCTATAGAAGGCTCTGCTTTAAAGATTTCTATGAAGGATGAATCTTGACCGTCCACTCTCTCTACTTCATTTTTATTCGTCACGATTCATCTTTCATACAGATCGGAGCCTTCCATAGAATTCCCGCTCGCTTGTCGGCTGGCCATCCGGCCACTAGCTCCCCCGGGACGACTTGTCGGCGCGGTGGAAGTCGACGAGCACCGTGCTTTTGCACTTGGGGCACTTCGGGTCCTTCTCGGAGAGCATGACGTACATGAGACAGTGCGGGCAGCCGGCGAGCATCATCGGTGGGGACGACGCTGTGGCTTCCGGCGACTTGCTCTCGCCCTCCTCCGAAGACACACACGAGCTCGGCGGCGACACCGATGCTTCCTCGTCGTCCTCCGCGGCCTCCGCCCGCGTCGAGGGCCCCCCTCGTGCCCGCCTCTGCCTCCCGGCCACATTCACCTTCACCTCCAGCTTCGGGTTCTTGCCACGGTTCAGGCTCATGGTCAATGAACGCCTAATTGCCACCAAAACAAGGAATTAGCAATATACCAACACCGGCTAAGCCAAGGATCAAGGAAAGAGAGAGCAATGGCAAACCTTGAGACGCTTGGTTCTTCAGCACAGCGCAAGACAACAGAACCGGCTTGCTGCTTCATTATATAAAGAAGAGGGGGAATTAATGGAAGGGCGATGGGATTCCATTAATACAACAGCAGAAACTTCTTTATTGCGGCTGTTAATTGCTTGCCTTCTCACTCACTCTCTCTTGTTTAGTTATTGTTTTTCATCTCCTTAATTATGTTCATCTGCTCTTAATGTAGAAGGGAGAAGAAATAAGAGGTGCAGCGGGCGCTTTAATGGAAGACCTGGGTATGTATTCATTGTTGAAATAATCTGTCTTTAAAGTACAGTTCTTGAGGAACTAGTTAGAATTCCACTTTGCACTTAGCACCTTAAAAGGGGGTTGGGGGTTGCTAAGGGTTAAGCAAACAGACTTGTGATGGATTCAGAGCAAACTAATTCACAAGTGTGCATAATAAATAGGCATTTAAGGTTCGCAGGCTTTGTTTTCAGAGTTGCTCTTTGTTTGTTTAAATGACAAGTTTTCTTTCAAAATTTGAATCAGATGTTTCATCTTTTATTTGAAAGGGGTTTAATTGTATGCATGGGTAGTGCAGTTCGTAGGAAGTCAAGTAAATGGAATATTTCGTGGTTGATGGAGTAAATGGGAATAAATGGGCACTGTTTATGCATGTATATTAGTAACTGAGCTATTAAATGGCTGCTACTTTTGAATAAATGGTATTTATTTCCAATTAATGAAAGTTACAGCCAGTCTGGTCTGGCTCATACATCCAATCTCTATTAATGACATTTATGTAATACGCCAATTCTGAAAGAATTAATCCATTTCTTCAAAAATATGTAAAAGATATTATATCAAACTGTAGATGAATTAAAGATTAGACAAAGCATGAGTTGGATATATAATACATTTCCCTCATCTTCAGTTTAATTTTATGGTTATTATTGTGAGTTTTGTTTGTTGTATAATGGTTTAGGCTTATGTTATAAAGGAGAACTATAAATTTAGAGGATGAAACAAGAAATGAGGAATTGAAAGGCAAAAGATGAGATGAAGGTCAAAGGTATAGCTATTCTTTCTGTTCTTATATACATCATAAAATTCTTCTTGTATTTGGCATCTAATTTTGAGACCATTTCAACTTTTAACACTTTTTATCAGCTATTATTCATCGAGTTCTTCCTCCAAATGGATGCCCACCTTCACCATCACCTTAGAGTGGTTGGTAGTCAATTCGACCTAATGGAAATGATTGAAAAACTTACAAATTGAAAAGGCACTAGGTACACAATTCATATTATGTTAATGCAGTTAGCACTAGTTCTAGAACAGGTGAGAATCAAATAGGAGCATGCATAACAGTATCATCCCTTGATTAGAGGTTTCGTGCACGTCAGAAATTGTGCACGTCTGATAGTGTTCGACTATTTATTTGCCCTAAGAGTAGGTCTCGAGCATTTGTTACGATCTGATGCACATCACAGTAATGACCTATGGTGTGATCAGAATGGACACTTTGGCCTATCGGGTGTATATGAGGTGTCATGGTGCGAATAGGAGGAATGCTTTGAGACCGAGGGAGATTCTCCTAGTTAGATCTGAGGATAAGTAAGTTAGCCGTGAGTGCTCAATTCATGGGCTATCCCACTTACTAATTCCTTCCGAATGGCACAAATAGGAATCCCCTTGAAATTGAGAAATATTCTCCTACTTAGATACGAGGACAATCGAGTCTGCCCTTTCTTGTGCGAACGAGTACCCAATTTGAGGACTAGCTCTAGATACTAACACGACCATTAAAACCCCGCCACTCAAAATTCTTGGCCAAAATGAGACAGACCCGACCTGCAATTTACCTGACTTCTCAAACCTAGTGTTCCATGTCAGGTGTCAGCAACTCATCTGCTATGTTCTAGATTCAAGCAATATCTTAACTAACTAGCATCTCTTTCAAATCCTTGGAACTGTTCTTTGATATCCAAAATAGTTACTTAGTTCAATGAATCAAATACACAGTCCCAACTTCCTTAAACAATGTACCTACTTTATTGTTTATTTGAGCTGCTAAGCAACAGCTGGAAAAATTTAAGTACAGAGCATTGAAGGGTCATACTCAATGCAAATGGTTCTGACTTGAACACATCTCATTACTGTATTAGTAAGTTAAATCAGTATTTATAAGCAGTTTGGTGTTTGCTCATGCATGTGGACACCAGAAATTAAGAAGGCATTGATTGATCCAAAGCTGGAAGGGTTAATTAACTAGCACAGCCTTTGCCTATGTTGGTTTTACCAGGTATGACAATCAGGTAAAATAAATTTTAATCTACATTGGCATGATAAGATATGGATGTCACGTCAACATTTTAACGGTGGATGCTCGAGAGGTTAACGGATGTATTTTTTTTTTATGAATCAACACTTAGCAAAGGAGCAGAAGAAGGACCACAACTATCCCAGTCAAGTTTCAAAAACACTGACTGTAAGAGTGTTAGCAAATCTAGTCTGAGACATTTAAGTGAAAGAAGAGAGGTAGAAAGGTGTTTTCTATCTGAAGTGTGCATTGATAGGTCATTTAAGGGGGCATCAACCAACTTTGATACGCTAGGCAACTTAATTGGAATACGCTACGTGCCACAAGTATTAAACCTCCTCATTCAAGAACATTAAATGGTTGCATGATATGAGGTTGTGAGCTGTGATCACTTATGTTTAAATGCTCCTCTCTTTTCTTTTTCCCACAGAGCAAGGAGAATCAACTACTATGGCTGCTCACTATTGAGTCCAAGTAAAGGCGGCCACTGTCACTTGCCTGCCTCCACAGATTGGGCAATCCTGAAGCTCATGGCTCTTGTAGGAGGGAGCATGAGCAGCATCTGGAGGGGAGGAGAAATAGCAACAGAGAGGACATGGTGCAGTCTCTTTGACTTGGAATGGTGCCTTAATGAGGAAGGAGTTATGTTGCTTGCTGAAATGCCAGTGAGAGGAAGAGCTAGTGATGAGCACATGAAATTGACATGAGAGGGTGAAGGCTGAGGAGGAGGGTTTATTGTGAGCAGCTGAGTTAAGTGAGGGTGAGGTCGCAGCAGCTTGGTTTAAGTGCATTCAAACTTGTGTCTGCTGAAAAAGAGAAGAGAATGTGGCACTGGTGGGCATTAACCATGGCTTTTAATTGGAAGCGCGAAGGGGAATCTTGAGGACAGTTCATAAAGATTTAATAAATGAAAAATGTGATCCAGAGTGATAGGAGCATGATAGACAATGGAGGTAGTGGATCAGAAAATGCTTTTTGATTCGGAGTTTTGCTTGGTTAATTTGTCGGTACGAAAGAAATTGTTACTGATTTTGTTTTGTGAGAATACTCTAGTCCCCCCAAAAAACTAAACCTAGATTAGGTTAGTATGTTCTGGTTGTGTATGTGCTATTGCGGATGCCGGAGTGTGTGTTTGCATGCACATGTACTGGTTATATTAACTTGGCTCGAACCTATTCGAAACTTAGGCAGATGAATAGTGGTGTCTTAGTGAGCTTGTTTTGGTATGAGGTAGATGTACTTAGTCGACATAGATCGAGAGGTAGTTAAGCTTGCCGCCTAAGGTGGATGCACTTCGACTATGGTGGACCACGAGTTGCTTGAGTGAACCTGAGTTGGTATGAGAAAGTTTAGTTGCCGACAGACTCGTTATCTTCTCTTTCACATAGGCACAGCTGAGGTGGTAATTAGTTGAAGGCTTATCATTTGAGATTGAGAGGTTGAATCTCAGGGCTAGTAGAGGGTAAATCACGGCACCTTGTGCAAATCATTTCCATCTACTTACCTCCTCAGTCATCTTGATTTACCTTCTTTGTATTGGTACTGCAGTCGGCTGCACAGTTCAGATTCTCTGTCCCAAAATCATCATGTCCCCTCGTCGATCGGACGGGTGTTACATCCTCGTGATGTGTACAACATCTTTGAGATATGATTTGGCCCGTCTAATCGGTGAGGGGACATAGTGATTTTGGGACAGAGGATCCGAACTAGCTGGTGAGAGTGCTAGGGGTGAGCACATTATCTTTTGCCCCTCTCTCTCTCTCCGTCAAGAGATTGTTAGGTGCCCGTGATTTATAGAGTCGAGCAATAACCAGTTAGAGAAATTTTGACCGCTATGCATTTGGAATGATCGATCAGGAAAAAAAGATGAGTTGCATAAGAGCCGAGATAATAGTCGCCTAAATCTTGAATCAGACAGGCGAGTTGTAGCAGCTATAAATATCAACTATAATTTTGTAACTACTACAATGCATGCTCAAAAATATTCACGTTGTAGTAATTATGATTTCGTAAATTCAACAACGTGGATTTGTAGCAACTACAAAATCGTATTTGCTACAACGTAAATTTGTAGCAGCTACAAAACCATAACGGTTATAATGCATGCTTAACTTGTTCAAAAAATATTTACATTATAGTAGTTATAATTTCGTAACTGCTACAAATATGAATTCATCCATGTTCACATATCATTCACGTTCTAGCATCTGCAAAAGAGTAGTTGTTATTGGTTTAGAATTTAGGCAGGAGATAGTAATGGGAACAGTACAGAGGGCAGTTGAGTTGGGAATGTCAAAAATAAACTCGACCTGCCAATCCGATCTGAGTTGACCTAAAAAATCAGGTTCAAATTGGGAGTTTTCAGGTTTGGGTTGGGTTTAAGGTTGGGTTTAGCTTGGAGGTTTTGAAGTTAATTTAGTTTTGGGTTGGATTTTTTTTAGTTTTAAATTAAATTTTATTTTATAAATGTTGATGTTTTATGTATATAAATAATATAATGTAGTAAAATAATCATAAAATATTAAGATAAAAATAAAGAATTATAAAAAAATAATAATAAAAATTTCGGGTTAGGCTGATTATTTAGATTACCGGATTAAGGTTGAGATTTTTTTTCAACTTATTGTCAATTCGATCGAAACAGATTCAATTCACCTGAATTGACACTTAACCCTCTATTTAGATGGGTCAGGGGAGGTTCATTAATGAAAAGGGAAGGGAAAGAAAGAAAGAGAAAGGGAGGGTAACTTCCTTGCACCTCAATTTGGGGTGTAAGGAAATAGTTCATTTGAGGCGTAAGGGATGGTAAAACTTTTCCCTCCCTCCCCTCACTTCATTTGCTTACCTTCTTTTCAAACAAGGGTAAATATTATCTTTCCTTTATTACCCTTCACTCATCTCTTCCCAAACATAGGGTAAGTTGAATGGGTGGACGTCTTTATCAGACATCCTTTAATGATTTGGAGAAAAACAATGACGCCCCTTGCAAAACTCTTGCTGAACTCGAGCACCAACAAAGGGTAAACTCGCAACTGTGAGCTCCCCGCATGGCTATAAATCGTGGCGGCGATTCTAGTCTAGCCGTGAATCACAGTTGCAAGCTTCGTCTGGTAGTAAATTGCAGCCGCTTTGGTCATCTTCCGAATCACCCATGACGAGAGTAAATTTATGATAAAAAGGTGAATACATTTGTCCTCACTGTTCCCCATCAATCCATCTCAGAACCAACACGGAAGAGATAAATCACGGATGACTATTAGTCATAAGTGCAAATGGTCAAGACATGGGAAGGTATATGCTCGGGCGCGCCGAGATTCAACCTCTAGACTTCATGTGACAAACTCTCATGCCTTAACCATCGCACTACCCCGAGGGTACTGACGAGAGTAAATTCATGGCCTAGCTAGGAATGAGCTTGAACTAGAACAACGATAGCTTTATAATGATTTTTCACAAGTCCTTCCGAATTTAATTTAACCTTACAAAATATACTAAACCCTAAATTTAAATCAATCCAATCAAAATCTGACCTAAAAATTTTCAATCTAACCAAAACCTTTTTTTTTTTAAGTTCAATTTAGGTCATCTAGTATCTTATTATCCTCCCTTAACGCTATAATTTTAAATTTTCAATAAATATTCATAAGTTCATTAAAATAATTTAATATTTTAAAAAATTATAGATAGCAATAAGATATTGAATAGAATATGGATACTATATCATCTGATGTATTGGATATGGAGATGAATAAATATAATGATGAATATAATCCATAAAGATGGCTAAAAAAAATACTAAATTCAATTCATTATCGTCCCTAATTTCATATCCAAGTTGAGTCCCCCGGGTGGTGCGGTGATTAAAATAT
>JBAMIE010038149.1:0-18644 GCA_037177295.1 Kaempferia parviflora
CATTCTTCATTTGTCAGTATCGTACATACATTTGGCGGCATTTTACCAAAAGGCACCCTCAAGATATCATATTTACCAAAAGACATACACCACTTTCAAATTTACCAAAGGGCACAGTAACAAGACTAAAATTCTGATTTTACGCCTCCCTCACAAAAGGCCCACCGTTAGGCCTGATATATGAAATATCAGGGCCAACGTGGGCCTGATATGAAAATATCAGACTCCTTAGGCCCAACGTGGCCCTTTTGTAAGAGAGAGATAAAATTAAAATTTCAATCTTTTTATTGTGCCCTTTGATAAATTTAAAAGTGATGTATATCTTTAATAAATATGATATCTAAAAGACATCTTTTTGATAAAAAAACTGTACATTTGGTATTCAATTCATCTATACGGCGGACGGTCCCGCCCTGCTAGATCACGGATTCTCAACGAATGATCCGTTCCGCGACGGTTCGACTGACAGCTCTAGTGTTGTCTGCGAGCCATCTGCTTGGAATTGAAGGCAAACTTGTTTTGTGCGAAAATAACAATCCATGACCAGCCGACCCTGGCCCACGCCTGAAGAAGCGAGGTCGGCAGCAATTAGTTAGAGTCAAAGTCAAACTGGGTTCCACCGTGTTTCTTCGACGGGAAAAAAATTATAAGTACACGTGGCCGGTGGTGATCCAAGGAAGTCGTTATCAGTCATTTTACTAGCCTGGTGGTGGGCCGGATCGGGCCCAAGTCCACACGAAACACGGCTGCCATTGCCGGCGAACCGTTTCCCACCTGCCCAAGCTGGGTCAAACGGTCAGCCGATTCCAACTACTACCCTCTTCCTCCCGCCGTCTCTATTATATCTCTCCTCCCTTCTTCCTCCTCTTCTTCTCTTCCTTTTTTTCTCGTCTACTTTATATGCTGATTTATATTTGACCGTTTTGCTCAGTCTCAGCCGCCAAATTTTACTACTACTTCTTCTTCTTCTCTTCTTCTTTGCCGTTTTTATCTCGAAGTTGGAACTTGGAATGCGATCTCCTTCGGTTCCCTTCCAACTTTGGTAGGAAGGAAAGGGGGGGAGAGAAATGGAGGAAGAGGGGTCTCCTTCCTCCTCTGGCACTCCTCGCAAGTCCCTTCTCCGCTCCGCCACATGGACTGCCCGCTCGCAACCGCATCCCAATCTCAACCCGAATCTGAATCTTAACCCTAACCCTAATCGGCCCCCCAAACCTGGCCGCCTAGCCCTCCCCCTTCCTCCTCCCCTTGCCGCCTGGCCCCGCCCCGCCTTTGACGACTGCGGCCACTGGCCCGCCACTCCCTCCGCTGCTTCCTCCACCGCCGCGGCCGATGACGGCGACCCTGATATCTCCCGCGTTGACGACCACGTCTACCTGGGCGGCGACGCGGCGGCCCGCGACCGCGCGGCGCTCCGTCGTCATGGCATCACCCACGTGCTCAACTGCGCTGGCGCTGCTTGCCCCGACCACTTCCGTGGAGAGCTCGAGTACAGTACGCTGTGCCTCCGGGACTCCCCTGCGGAGGATCTTTGCCCTGTTCTGTACGACGCGTTCGACTTCCTCGAGCGGGCGCGCGCTGCTCCTCGCGGCCGAGCGCTTGTCCACTGCCGCCGCGGAGCATCCAGATCTGCCGCCCTCGTCGTTGCGTACCTCATGTGGCGCCGCGCACTGACCTTTGACGACGCTCTCCGCGCTGTTCGCCTCGCGCGCCCTTCCGCGGACCCGAACTTCGGCTTCGCAGCTCAGCTACTCCGCTGCCAACGTCGCGTGCTTGCCCTTCCACCGACACCTGGTTCGGCTGCAGTCCGTGCCTACCGCATGGCGCCGCAGTCCCTCTGCGCCCCCAGTTACATCGTCCCCAAATCGGTCGACCTCTCCGCCACAGCCGGTGCTAGCTTTCTTGATTCTCGAGGCGTCTTCGTCATTCACACGCCTGCCGCTATCTACATCTGGCTCGGTCAAGGCTGCGAACCCTCCATGACCGCCTCCGCCGCTACCTTCGCTCTCCAACTTATCCGCTATGAGCGTGCCGACGGTCCAATCATCACGGTGCACGAGGGTTCCGAGCCAGCAGCTTTCTGGGTCTCCTTAAACGACGACCACCCGTCTCCTAACACTGATGAGCTCGTCGGGAAGCGGAGAGTAGTGATTTATGATCTCGACTACGACATCTTCCGCAGGGCGACCCCTAGAGCCCAAGCGACATTACCACTCCCGGTTCCTTCGACGGATGTCAACAAGAAGGCACCGGCGAAGGAGAGTGGTTGGGGCCGCTTGAAACGCGAGTTCGCAAGCAAGGGTTTGAAGGAATTGACGAAAGCTGTGTTGGAGCGCAGGGTTCTAAAGGAAGAGGACCTGCGGGTAAGTGATACAATCCGATCTCCAGGGTCTATGGAGTCAAGCGCTACGCCATCATCGTCTTCGGCTGACACTGCTTCAGTTCTCTCCACTTTCTCGCCAAATTCCACGTCTTCTTCTGATTGGTACAATTTGTCCCCACCAAACTCAGAATTACACAGGACGCACCAAACTGAACCGAACTCGGATTTGCAATCATCTGTTACTGGGAACGTGAAGTGGACGGGCTCAAGAAATTTGGTGGAACGTAGAGGAGGTAATGTTCCCCTGGTTCTGTTACCATCATCTGCTGATGCCTTGGGGAGGCTTTCTTCAGAAGAATTAGTAATGGACTGGTGTCCATCTCCTCCATTTATTTCAGAAGTGGAAGAAGATCAAGAAGCATTAGATATAGCAGGACAACTCTCGTTGGGTGCTTCTGACCAAGATGACTCGGCAGAAGATACACCTTCTGGTGATAATGAGGACAGTCAATTATTTCATCCAGTTCTTTTTAGGTGGCCTGATATGGATAAAGTGGATGATGCCCATCAGGGAGTTCTTGACTCTGAATCAGTGTTCTTATTGTTAGCATCAGAACCAAAAGCAGGTTCAAGGAAGGCAATGATAAAAATGTATGTTTGGCTTGGAAGGAAGAGTGGGCATGACATTCTAGGAGAGAAGGAAGAAAATAAGACTGCACAAGTAGATAGAATTGGCACAAAGTTTATTGAGCTCATGGGTGTTCCAGCGGACACTCCTGTACAGGTATGAGATGTTTTTCTTTAGCCTAACTAAAATAGTTTTTTTTTACCCATATGCATAATTGCAATGTTATTCTTACTAGAAATTATTTTCAGTTCTTTATTTAGGAAAGATTTATCTTCGATTTATTTTCATATAAAGATCTTTCAAACTTGTTTGAGATGGATTTTAGTTAAATGACAGTCTTATGCATTAGTAGTGTTTACATAGCTTATATCCTTTTTGTTTTTAACTAAGAATGATCTCTGGTAGAAGTATATCTATTGCTAAGAACAAAATATTGATGTGATTCTATTTATGATTGCCCAAGAGAAGACTTGTGTTGCAAGAGTATGGCTTATGATTAAATAAACTCTAATAATTTTCTTCTTTTTAATATAAAATAAATATTTGTAATATGTCAAGACTCTTTTCAGTTCTGAACTTGTTTTCAACATCTTAAAGTTTGTAATATAAAAGCCCAATTATGATTCAATTTAGAATAAATCTACCTATCCTACAATGTTGGCAAACAATTACTCAATTGATAAAATACTTAACCTAAAATATAAATTTGCCTTTGGTTGTCATTCTAGTAAGGAAATGATGCAATTTATCACGAGTTAGAAATAGTCTCTAACTCTCTATGACTCTTCTATAACAAAGTTAGCGTGCAATCACAAATGTTTGAATGTCTCCCAATAATTTTATGCAATCATCAAATGAAAAATTGAACTAATATTTAAAATAATTGGTAAGTAAAATAAACATGCATTACAATCAGGTTTTCTTATAATATGGCTAAATAAATTGAACAAGAAGGCTCCTAGATCAATTGTCTCAAAACAATTTAAATTTATAAATACAAGAGATAATCTATTGTATCTCTAGTTCCTTCTTAATAATTAGTTTATTATTTAATAACTTCTTTTCTAGCATTGGCAAGTGTATCCTGTGTTATCTCTGCTGAAATGGTCGCATGTAATAGACAAAAAACAAAAAAACCCTTTACGCCAACAATCTTAAGATTTTGCGTGTCTAGGTTGGCTTGGTCCCTTTGCCAAAATCTATTAGCAACTTAATGAGTTTGTATTTGATACAATCATGACATCCCATAGGGTCATGCTGTACAAGTCAAATAGTTGTCTATATCAATTAGTCAATCAAGAAATATATTTAGTTAAATTCTTTATGGAAACATTTTATCCATGAAGTTGTATGTGTAGGAAAGATGATAATTTGTTAACACTTCTAGGATCGTCCAATCTAGATCCCATGAACTTATGTTTATCTCTGTATAGTTTAGTTGGTTTTATGACCTACTCTTGAAATCACATCCCTCACCCCTCTGGTATCTCATGGCAATGATGGTATTTTCTCTCATATGCCAGTTTAAAATTATTGTCAAATAATGATATTTAAATCAAAGTAGCATGATAAACTAAGATGCAATGATGAAACTATAATGGTTGATGAATTTATTTTATAAACTATAATGATAAATGACAAAGAAACTAAAGTAAAGAATATATCCATGTAATGATATTTTTTTCATAAATAAGGTACAATGACGTGCAAAAGTTTTAGGAAAATACGCTGATTTTTGGATTTATTCTATGAACTATAATAAGTAATGGTCACTGTAGAAGTTCCTGTAGAAGGTTGCAACTTGAGGTTGGAATTGCAAGTGAATGGCTGGGTACAGGCTTGATGGTATAGACACGGAAGAGAGATGTTCTGCTTGTTTCTTATAAAGATGGTCTGCAGGAGAATAGAGAGACACAGGTGCCTTGCACATGGCTCTCTATGGATGACATATGGGATTGAGGTAGCTGGACGCCTGGACTAACCTGCAGAGGACTGTCGAAGGGCTGAATTGAGTTTCTATGGCAGTTTTTGTTGCCATGGATGTTTGTGGGACCAGTTGGAGAGATCAACTGTAGATTTGTTAGGGATTGTTAGGGAAATAGTGAATGCATTCTTCTATTCCTGTAAAAAAGAAGGTCAATTCTGGTCTCGCTATAGGTGGTTAGATTCATTGTGGTTAGTTGTGGGTTGTGTTGGTTGTGAGTTGTAGTCGATAGGTCAACTAAGGAGAGTTTCTCCATTGTTTTTAGTGATACACAAGAAAACTACCATATTTTTTAACCTCAGGAATCGATGATGGGCATAGATGGCGAACTATGAAATCCTTGCGATGGGTTGCACCTGGTGATGGGAGAAAGGAGATGGAGCTGGCAAGCAATCCAAGCATGCAGGCGGAAGTAGTAGAGGAGAAAGACGGTTGGGGTCCATGGTGGCGGTTGTGTGGTTTGCTAGAGGGATTAAAGAAGCCTCTTTTACTCACAGATTACAACATAGAGGTTGGCAGCGAAGAGGAAAACTCAAACAAAGTATCATATATTGAATGAGGTTCGTTTCAATTGATGCAAACAAGCGTGAAAAGATAAATCCATGTGACTCGGCCAACAAATATTATGGAATTGCATGCTTCTGTCAAGTGTCAACATCTTGCAAGAAAAAACCATTGTAGAAAATTCAAGCTATGTTAATTTGAAACATAATACAACCAAAGGAGGTTGTGATCTCTTTTAAAGGTCCAACTATGACTCAATATTAGAAATACTTAAACTCAATTCTATATTGTTAAACAAATAATCAATTCTTAGACTAACTTATTCTATAATATAAAATTTCCTACTTTTTTGACTACTTCAAAATAAACACTATAAATTTTTAAAAATTCTACGAAGTCTAAAATTTCATAATCCAAAACTTCTAATTTCTTACTTTTTATCTCATCATTATGCCTTTTTTTTTTATTTGTTCCTTTTGGTATTGTGTGTGAGTACTTCAAGGGTTGAGTATCTAGATTTTTAGCCACTAATGACATCTAAGAAATTCTTTAACCTTTAGAAAATTAAATTAAGAGATACTAATTGCTGAAGTTGGTAATTTTGGGAACATTTTAATCTATCTAGAAGCTTCAACCTTTTTTTGGTAGGGGGAATTTAGAAGGAAGATAGTATATTCTTGTCTTTCAAATGGTTTTCACAATCATATTAATTGGTTGCAAACTAGAATGGGACTCAATAGAGCCATTGCAGGTGCATAGTTTTCACAATCATGAATTGGTTATAAAACTAGGCTGGGGCTCGAGGGTTTATCAATGGTGCACTTTTTTATTATTAGTATGAGACTATGAGTCTAAAACAGTTATTTGTTGTGTGTCTTCTTGGTCCTTATGCTGTCTAGATTTCAACTTAATCAACTACGATTCTGAAGTTTAACAATTTCTAGTTTCTTTAACTGGACAGACCAAATTGTGCTACTAAATTTATTCCTTTTTTCCTTTTACAAGGATTTTGGATGACAAGCTTTCCATTGTGATTTCCAAGATTGAACCATCTTTGTAAGAACGAGATCTATGTTTATTTGTTGGCGAACTCATTCTTCTGAAAAAATTGTACCATTACATCCTTGTAAGAACTATTGACAAATTATACAAAGAACATTCCTCCTGATTGTTAAATGATTGAAGCCTTGCACTGAATAATCTCTTAAACTCCTAATATTGTCTATCAGCTTTTATCTGATCCTCCTTCTGAACTCAATATATTCTTCTCTTTTTTTCTAACATGTTGGATTCTCTATTCCACATCTTCCATAAACTTACCTAATTTACTTTTGAAATCAAGTTTAGCTTTCGTAGATTTGTTATAACTTTATAGTTGATATATTAGCCTGCCAGTGGATGAATTTCTTGGTTCATGTAGTTGGCTATGAACCATAAAAATGCAATAGAGTTTCTTTTTCTGAAAGGAATTGATAATTCCTATATGCTCATTTAATAGGTTTTAAGTTTCTCAAACAGCTATCCTTCGAATAATTACAAGTTTACTTACCTGTGACATGTATAGTCTGCTACATTCGATGAGTTATCGAAAGGGGTTCTTAAGTTAATAGTTATGCACTTCCGTGGAGGCCCAAAGTTTTGTTCTAATATAACTACACTTTTCTTTCACTTATTACGTCTGTTGAAGCTTGATGATAATTGATATTCTGTTCTGGCAGGTAATTAGAGAGGGCGAGGAGCCAGAGCAGTTCTTAAATCATTTATTCTCCTTCCACCAAGTTAATGAAAGCATTCATTGAAGATGCGGAGGATATGTAGGAGAGATCTAACCTACTTTACAACCGTTGGCGTATGCATACTGTTCGTTTTAGTGATTTAATTCATTAGGTAAACTGTGTAATATATTAAGTAGAAGAACATCTAATATCATCAGCCATCACCTTGATGTGAATGAGCTGTGGAGACTAGAAATCATGAAAAGAAAATAACTTTTAGGTGAAAGTAGCCTCTCCCACTTCCTGACTTCTTACATTGATTAGTGTGCTTAGTATAATAAAATTTCTTAAGTTCAAACATCTGAAATTATTAGCTTCATGTTCTTAATGTGCCACAGTTGATTGTGTTATGTATGGTCATTCGACTTTTACAAATATATTACAATTGGGAATAGAGAAGGTAGGATCATTTAGAGCCTTCATCACAATCACATCCATCCTTTCATGATTTGGTGCTGCATGTATAACTACTTTGATTCGATTGTGATCCATATCATGAAGGGTTGTTGAATATCGAGGATTGAATTCCACATGGAGGAATTTAGTTATTATCTTTTATTTAAGAGCTAATGCGGGCATTTATCACTTTTGTATCAATCTATTTGATTATAATTAATGCTAGCTCTTCCTAATATTCCTCATGTTGTATTTTGTGATGTTTTCATTTTCTTTTATTATATACTCTGTCAGATGATTACTTAATCACTGAATCTAGAGTACGGGCATTCATGCTTTACACATGGTAGGAATTTTGGTTGTTACTGCAAACTTTTTGTTTGAGAAAAAAATCTTTTTTTGATGGATAAAAGATTGTTTGTCTGCCTACAAGCTGCTTTATTCAAGTAGTTGTGATTGCTTTCACGTAACTTATTTGGTTGATTAACATAGTTTTTAAATCTTGCAAGTGAGTTATTTAGTTGGATATATCTCTTTGTTTTTTAGGTGAAAATCTAACATATGTAGATGGCTAGTGAAACAGATGATGAAAAGGAAAAAAAAAAAAAGATTCAATTTCTAGTTGTTCTACCAATGCGATCAGTTTTTATTTAAAAGAACAAAGAGATCATACAACAACTCGTTAGGCACCAACTAATTCTATGCATGTCATCAGATCGGTAGATTACCTTCTATGATAACTAATATATTGTCTTCATCCAATGCTTCTAAGTGGATAGATGTGCAGTTTATATATACACAGATAGACTTATCACGGTTTAGAATGGTTCAATAATTTAGAACGGTTGATTCGACGGTTTATAAGGGATTGACCTTTAATTTTAATTGTCTAAGACGGTTACGGTTCAAAGTTTAAAATTACCGGTTCACGGTTAGGTTCACTGTTCACCACGGATCAAGAATATTATATTAAAACATTTAAAATTTATTAAAAAAAATAGTTTGCATTTATTTAAGTTGCTTACGTATTCCTTAGGGTATAGGGGAATCAAAGCCCACGTAGTTCTTTTACATTTTTACTCTTTTACATTTTACCCACTTCCATTTCCTGTCCCCGTTGTATTCGTTCATTCGGTATCAAATTCTTCGATTTCATTATCTAAAAGTTGTATTCCTTAGATTATTTTCTCAGCTCTAGTCTAATCGTTAAGTAATAATTGAGCCACCAATGAGTCGGGAGACAAAATCAATCGTCGTTCATCTAATATGTTGCCATCGGCATTTAACATCTGCTCCACAGTAACAATTGACATTGGACAAGTTAAAATTTCTTTAGCGATCATGGAGAGGATGGGAAAGCTTTAAGTCTTCTGTAACCACCACTTTAGGATATCAAAATTTTCACTATCTGCTTTACTAAAAGCAAAAGAAGTCATAAAATAATTTCAAGTTCCTGTGTGGAACTTAAGGATCCTTGTAGATGTTTTGTCCGTTCTTTTAATAAAAGTTGTATTTTTTAAAGTTTTATATTACTAATAATAGTTTGTTGTGTTTTAGAAATATTAGGGTGTGTTCCATATTTTACGTAATATTAATTATAAATATCATATAAATAAATTTTAATATTATATATAATATTAGCTGAATCAGGAGAAGATGAATAATTGGAATTAAAGCATCATAATATAAAGTTAACATTTCTTGTAAAATTTCCAATTTAAATCTAGGATCTAAAGCAAATGCAATTAAATAAATTTCAAAAATAATATAAAAAAATTCCATTTAGTTTTCATAGCTAATATGCAAGAAGATAAAGATTCATTATTAATATGTTTATTTAAAACTAATACTATATTAGAAAGATTTCATTGTTGTTAAAATAAATATATATTAGTATTAGTATTTTGTAAAAAAATAAATATAATAATTCTTTATATTGAATAAATCTTGTAATAATTGATATGTTAAATTCTAACGTATTAGTACATCACATGGAAATTTTTTAGGTTTCATTTCATTTGTTTTACAAAACTTATCTCATTGTTTCATTATAGATGTGATCATAAATAAGAAATTATAGTTCTATTGGTTTAATATGATTTTCTAAAATTTTTAATCTATCTTGAACATATAAATTTAAAATATGATGTACACAATAAAAAAACAAACCACTAATAACAGATTGACAAATAAATTTTAGTTCTTCTATACAAATGGTATTGGAATTAGCATTATCTAATGATATTAAAAATATTTTATGAGTTAATCCATATTTTCTAAAATTAAACATAATAATTGTGTGATTCTATGAGTAGTGTGCGATTCATTAAAAATTTTATGAGATAACAATCTTTTATGAATGTTTCGACAGTTATCGATTCAATGACAAGTCACACTCATATAAGAATGTGTTTGCTAATAATCAATCCAAATGTCAGAACATAAAGAAACTTTATTATTTAATTTACTAAATTCTTTTTTCCTTGTTTTACTAATATTTTAATTGTATGAGTAAGTGTAGTTCTAGGAACACGTTTAGCATATTGATTAAGAGATTCTTTACAAAAATCTTCAAATATGCATTTAGATCCAAAACTAAAAAAAGATACTCTGCGGAAATAAATTTAGCTAATGATTCACTTAATTTATTATCAGAATATAAAAATAATTGGAATCAGTACTACTCTAGTTAAAGAAAATTTAGATAATTGTGTATGAGAACGGTTGAGTCCATATTCTGTCGAGTGCTTCATTTCTACGTGTCGCAACGACCAATAGCCGTCGTTGGCTTGGAAGGAAGTATTGCAGTGCTTACATTTTGCAGTCAATTATTTTGACAGAAGAGTGATATTCTCAAAATGTTTAATGAAATAGAAGATTTTAGAGGAGGAATTTCCCAAACATTGGAAGTAATTGCATCAGTACTTCCTTGTGTTTCAGGTGTCAGAATTGGATTTAGAAGGTGCTCGTTCTCCTCATCGGTGGATTGAATATTGGGGTCCTCATGCGGATTCACTATTTTCTTTCCCCTCCGAGATTGAGATGCTCCACTCCACGGCCTCCTTCCATTGTAGAGAATACGAAATTGAGTCGTAAACCTGCAGAGAATATGAAATTGAAGTTGTGTGTGAAAAATGAAGAAGTGAGCTCTCTATTTATAGAGTTTGGATAGTAATGAACACAAAATCATAGTCATTGATAAAAAATGTTCAAATAATCTTAACCATTGAAAAAAATACCCAAAAAAACCACCCCCACCCGTCTCAACGGCTGGGAGGTAAGAATTGTTTTTCTAAACCGGCAGGCCAAACCCCAGCGACCTGGATCGACGGGCATTCGACCCGTTGACTAGGTTACGGGCTCGGGGTTCATACATAGATGATATGTCGCACATCCCACGTGCGCGCCCCGTTCCCGCATGAGGGCAGCTGTCCACGTGGCCAGCGTCAGTTAACGCTGTCACGTGGGCAACTCCCTTAGGTGCAAACAGGGCGGGGCGTGCAGCGTATCCTATCCACCTTGTAAAATTAGATTTTTTATTTTTTTATTTTTACTGAGGCACCTGAAATTGTACTAAGTACCTCAGGATAGGTAGAGATTTTTTTGTTTATTTTGTTTAGCTCCAGGGTTAAGCCAATTAGATTTTATTTTTAGGATTTAAGAGTTGAATTATAGCGTTCAAATTAAAAAAATTTAAAACAAAAAAAATTTTAGGTGCTCACTGAGTATAGTATATAGTATTTAGGGTGCACAATTAATTTTTAGGTTTGGGTTTAGGATTTGGGGTATAGGGTTTAGTGTTTATGATATAATATTTCGGATGTGTAATTTTTTTTAGAGTTAAGATTTAGAAGTTGAGGTCTAATATTTAGGGTGAGAGGATTTAAGAAATTTAGGATTTTAAAAAATAAAAAAAAGTTATGCTAAACTAAAGTTCAAAGCACCTCAAGCATCTATCGCGCACCTGCGTGGATGAACAATCACACAACAGATCATTCCTCTATATATATAACTTGCACCTCGCGTGTAGACGCCTCTCACGCACGGAGGTGCCTCCAATAATCGGAAGCCTCTCCTTGTGTGATAGGTGCCCATGCGGGATGTGCAGGTTAAAAATTTTTTTGATTTGAATTTTTTAACTTGAACACTACAACCTCTAAATTGTATAAGTAAAATTTCATTGACGTATAACCAGGAGCTTAAACATCAAATAAATCAGAAAAATTCAAAAGAAAAAACAAATACACTGGTTAAACGAAACCTTTCAAATAAAACTTTTGTGATTAAAAACTCTCTTTGTTGAAGGTATTTCTTCAGTACTACTTCTCCCTCGGAAGGCAGCTGATGATTTGTTGTAGCAGGTACTTCAAACTCCCATGGATTTAGTTCTGCCTAATCAACTAATTCAATTATATCTTACTGTGCACGAGGCTTAGATTATGATCGATACTCTAAAGAAAATTATATCTTTATAACTTACTGTGCACGAGGCTTAGATTATGATCGATACTCTAAAGAAAATCTCAATCACAGCTGATGGCGAGATCTAGTTCGATGATCATATTGTTATCATATTTTGATGATATGATTTATACTTTTAAACTCTTATAAACATCATATTTATGCATCCGGGGCTATGGTGCAGCGGTAAGGGTACTTAATTGTCTCCCAGATATTCACAGTTTGATTCCCAGTTACGGCGTATTTATAGAGATTTTTCCTCCAAATAGGACTTGCAACTAAGAGATGCTGGACTTCTGAATCACCTATAATTTTTGTGGGACCGGATCGATCACCAAGCTTGACATTATCCACTGTGATTAATTTTTTTCCGATATTAAACTTACAGATTTTTTTCTTTTAATTTTTCCTTTTTAAAGAATTACCAAGTCAGCCTCATGCTCCTCTTTGTCATTTAATTTGCTCTTATCAGGAAAGTGTAGCAGCACCATCAGTGGCCTTAACATTTTCAATCAAATTCAATTTAAGACCTTAATAATATTTAAACAAATCAAATTCAAATTTAAAAACTAAACTAAATTCGAACAACTATTCAACAACTTAATTAATTTTAGATTCAGCATTTTATCCTTTCCAAATATCTTAAAAAAAAAAAAAAATCAATTTTTCCAATAGGTTTATGTAATATTAAATCATAATTTTTCAAGAACCCAAAACCATGATTTTTAAATCAGAGAAAGCTAAGAATACTTTATATCTATAACCCTTGGAATATTTAATTTACTTGTGAAAATTAAATTTTAATGTATTAAAATAAAAAAATCAAATCATAAAACAACTCTAATTTTAAAACTAACTATTCTTCATATGGGATGAGAAAATTAAGTCTTCTTAAAATTTCTAAAATGCATTTGTACTTGATTCTCAAATAATCTTTTAAATTTAATTAAGAAAATTTAAATTTATAAATATCATTGAATTTAAAATCCAAGGAAAACTATTTTTAACGCAACACCAATTGAATCATTAGAATGAGGGCCGACTTAGATCTTGAAAGGTTTAGTAAAAAAGGTGGTAAAAGGTGAATACATTCGTCTCAAGCGCCCCTGCTAATCCGTCCCAGGGTCAAACCCTTAAAAAATAGACTCTTTATATTCATATAAAAAAATAATAAAATCGATGTCTAAAAAATAAAAATAATTCTGTTAATAGAACACATAAATTAAATTTATTTTTAGTGATTTTAAGGTTTAAAGAGATAGAAATAGGAAAAGGAAGAATGAAGTGGATGAAGTGAAGAAGGTAAATTAAAAATTATATTAATTTAAATATAAGAATATGAAGTTACTTTATACTCTTTATAAATATGAAAATAAATATTTTAAATAAAAAATAATTAGATTATAATTATTTTCTTATTTAATATAAAAATATTATTTATTAAATAATAAAATTAAATCTATATTGATCATATTTTTAAATTTATTTTCATATATTAAAATGTCAAAAAAAGCATGGAGATCTCATCAATGTGGAGTTCTAGGAAGGTATTATATGCAACATTACTTAGACTATTTCAATCTTGGATATTTTTAATTTATTTCCATTTGTTAGAAATGTGTGTCTTAAATATTTTCTATTCTTGAATATTTTAAGTATGAACCAATCTAATTTTTTTTTTTATCAAAATTACTTATTTGTATTATTCTCTCCAAATAAGGAAAAACTAGACGAGTTGTAGTTTTCTCTTTTCTCTTTTTATTTTAATCACGAGAAATAATTACTTCCATAACTATATTTAATAAAGATTTTCTTTATATTTATTTTTGGACAAAAATTAATATTTTTTCAGAGAGTAAGAAAATTTTTTAGTTTGTTATATGACAAATAATATCTATGAGTTCATTGAAATCATAAAGTAAAAATATAAAAATGCCGACTATTATTCCACAAAATCCGTAATAAAATCAACATATCTTCTAATTTAAAAATCAAACTTATATTTATGAATAAACATTATAATCAATCTTTCTCATCGCATAACCAAATAAAATGTAAAAAAAAAAATGATACAAATACATTTAATTTAAATGTAACAAGGAAATTTGAATCAATAAATCAGAGGGCATTTTATCCTACTTTTTATATGGAGAGATGAGGCCCCGGGACTATGGTGCAGCTGTAACCTGTAAGGACGTTCAGTTGTCTCTCAGACAACCACGGTTCGATTTAAAGCTACAACGTGCAGAGATTTTTCCTCCAAAGGAGACTCGCAACTAGGCTAACTGAGTTTATTATTATTTTTTTATTTTTATTTTATATACGGAGAGATGAGACATTAAAATTCTTCCCAAAATTTATTTCTAAATGGGAAATATAACAGGTTGTTTTCTGAAGTTCTTTTAATTTTCCCCCGTATTGAATGCAAATCCAAATCCAATTCTCTATATTAAGCACATAATAATTCGTCGACTCTCACACCCAAACAAAACCTCTGATTACTCACCGTCGATTCTTCCACGATCGGCGATCGGTTGAGCAGGGTGCGTGATGGGAGGCCAAGGGCGGATGCGATTGTGGCGGCGGGCGGAGGAGACAGTCAACCGCGCCTTCGCCGACAGCGCCGTCGGCCGCTACTTCAAGGTCGACGCTCGCGACACCTATTTCACCAGAGAACTCCGCGCCGGGGCTGCCACGTTCCTCACCATGGTCTACATCGTGTCCGTCAACGCGGCCATCCTCACCGCATCCGGCGGCCCGTGCACCGTCCGTGACTGCGCGCCGCCGCCGCCGTCGACCAACTCCTCCGCCTCCGTCCTTCCACCTGGACCCGAGTGCAAGTTCGATGGAAACCCGGGATACAAGGGCTGCCTGGCGCGGGTCCAGAAGGACCTCGTGGTGGCTACGGCCGCCGCGGCCGTGGTCGGCAGCTTTGCCATGGGCACGGTGGCCAACCTCCCCTTGGCGCTCGCCCCTGGAATGGGATCCAACGTCTACTTCACCTACAATATGGTGGGCTTCCACGGCTCCGGCAGTGTGCCTTACGAGACCGCCCTCGCAATCATCATGGTCGAGGGGTGTGTCTTCCTGGCGCTCTCCTTGCTCGGCCTCCGCTCCAGGCTCGCCCGCCTCGTACCGCGCTCCATCCGCCTCGCCTCCGCCGTCGGCATCGGCCTATTTCTAGCCTTCACGGGCCTGCAATCCCAGGTGGGACTCGGCCTGGTGGGGCCCAGCTCATCCACCCTCGTCACGCTCACTGCCTGCGCCCGCACAGACCCTGCCACCGGCCAGTGCCTCGGCGGCACGCTGCAGAGCCCCACCTTCTGGCTCGGCGCTGTTGGCTTCCTCATCACGGCGACGTGCCTCGCCCGCAACGTCAAGGGAGCCATGATCTACGGCATCATCTTCGTCACATTCGTCTCGTGGATTCGCGGCACCAGCGTCTCGGTCTTCCCCAACACGGAACAGGGGAACGCCGATTTCGACTACTTCAAGAAGGTCGTCGACTTCCATTCGATCGACAAAACTGCCTGGCGAATCAGCTTCGCCGGATTCGGAAGGAGCGAGGTGTGGCTGGCCCTGGCGACGCTGCTGTACGTCGACATTCTTGACACGACCGGGTCGATGTACTCGATGGCAGAGTACGCGGGGTTCACGGACGGCGCCGGCGGGTTCGAGGGCGAGTACCGGGCGTTCGCGGTGGACGCGAGCTCCACCATCCTGGCCTCCATGCTGGGGACCACGACGGTGACGACGTACATCGAATCGACGGCGGGGCTGCGAGAGGGCGGGAGAACAGGGGTCACTGCAATCACGGTGGCCGTGCTGTTCCTGGCCACGCTCTTCTTCGCGCCTCTGTTCACCAACGTCCCGGCGTGGGCGGTGGGGCCGTCGCTGGTGCTGGTGGGCGCGATGATGATTGTGGTGGTGCGGGAGGTGGATTGGGCGGAGACGAAGGAGGCGGTGCCGGCGTTCCTCACCATGATCCTGATGCCGCTCACGTACTCGATCGCTTATGGGATTATCGCCGGCATAGGGACGCACATTGTGCTCCACCTGTTCGATTATATTACCGCGGTTTACAGATGGTTCGACAACACGAAGAACACTGATGGAAAGCATGTTTTGGCCACGGAGACAGAGGGAAATACGACTGCAAATGCTTCTGTTTGATTAAAATCATGTCGTCGATTATATACTTGGAAATCGTTATTTACATCTCAAATCTAAATTCTCAAAGGATACTAAGAATTTAGACCAATGTTGAAGACTTCAACATCTCACATTCTTAGTAAATTACTCATAGAGAGCTTACTATGTATCTATCTATACAAGAACAATGATGTTTAGAAGTTGTGTGACCTCTTTAACACTAGAGTGACATTAATTACCTTCTTAAATTAGCATATGATGTTACTCATCATGTTTCAAAGAGATATGCATGTCCACACTTGGGTTTGCCACGGCCAGCGCCCTTGTATCAGGTCGCACCAAACACAATCCATCAAATCGAGTCAGCACACCATGATGGGATCCCACTTTAAGGCACCTAAATTCATCTTGTGTTCTGTTTCCAACCAGCAAAATCCAACACGAGCTAGGACTTTGCAGTAACAAGCATGTCTGTGTGCTTTTGACTAACTTCTCCAATAAAACTCGTCTAAAGTCAAAACATACAATATTTCGACGACTTTCTCAGTGCTCGTCGGCATTACTTGTAGCCTTAAAAATTGGCACCCCACGATTCCAAACGGGAAGCCATTAACCTCACCAAAACAAGTGATATTATTATATTATTTTTTTATAATCCAGCAGCTCTTTGAAATTGTTGGAATTAAGTCGCGAGGAGCAAAGAAAGTGACTCTACAGCTGTCCATTTAGTTGAATTAGTGTCTTCTTAAGAAAACAGAATAAAAATCATTTATTTTTGCTTCGTTCACAAGTAGTGCGGATAAAAAAGGGAAAGAAATTGACAGTGACGGTAAGTGAGCACATTAATGGTTGTCCCTTGTCCCACCGTGATGTATCTTGTGCCCCGCCGCATGTGTGGATGATTCATGAGCGAGCACAGTGTATATGTATTCGAGGTTCAGTGATAGTATATTAAATTATCATTCAATATCTATAATTTTATTTCTACTTATGGTATATTTATAGAGATTTTTTCTATAAATGTGATGCATAATTATGAGATATTGGTCTTCTGGACAGTTCGCCATGAGTACTTCTCGATTTATCTTAGTGGCCGATGAAAAATTATTATGATCATTCCAATTTAATATTCCATTTGATGTCACTGGTAAACTCACCATCTTTGTGGGAATGCACATTTGAACATTCTTGGACCAGATCTCTCAACATTTAAATAGGTCTTTTAACACATTAGAGTCTAAGAAACCATTTACTTATAGCTAGAACGTATGATCCCGTTTGAAAATAGTGAGGGGTGAACTATTGATGAATTGGTGTGGATATTGACCCTGAGGACTCCTAGAATTATTTGTCTGTAAACACCAAGTAGGGGAGGAGGAAAATTATCACCAAGCAGGCTAGGGAGGGATTCCTAGCATGGCTACTTCAATGATCAAGTCAGTGAGGTGGTGCAAATGAAAAGGAAGCAAAAGTAGATGCGTTAGTGTGTGTACTTGGACTAGCAGAGAAGGACCACATTAGATGAGGCATCACATCATTATCTGATAATCTGTCTAATCACCATACTTATTGTATATCGTACTGTCCCATCATAGGTATTGGGGGGGGGGGGGGGGGTATGATGTATTTGAGTTAGGATACGTATCATCTGATTTCCTAACATGTTCACGTGCTGCATTATGATGAAGTGGGCTTTTAGGCTAGGGAAACCATTAGGCTTATGGGATAGGGAGCCCATCGAGCCCATACAGGGACAAAGCTAGGAATTTCATATCGAGTGGGTGAAAGGTGTAACGTCCTAAAATTTTCAAAAATGGTTTCATAAATATTCTATGATTTTTCTGGAATTTTAGAGTATTTTTATGAAATTTTTAGAGTAGCGGAAGTAGTAAAAATAAAAAGGAGCATAAGTCCCGCTAGGGAGAGTTTGACCCTTGGTCACATATGAGAAAGAGTTAAATGGTAACCAGTTGGGCTAAGCAGCCTTGTTGAAAATAAATGGGGGCAAGCCTTGTTAAAGGTAAGTTAGGATTATTAATTCCTAGGTTTAAGTGGGAAACTTAGGTGTTAATTTGGTCCAAAATTTGTCTTCGCCCGAGCCCTTCTCCCCGACGCCAAGCTCCTCACGCGACCCAGCCTCCACGCGACTTCCTCTTCCTTTCCTCCTCTTCACCGCCGGTGCCTCTTCTCCCTCTCTTCTTCTTAGGCAAACCCTAGAATCATCTAGGGTTAGCAAGGAAGGGACTTCCCTCTCCTCTCCCAAGTGCCGGCCACAACAAGAAGAAGGAGAAGTTGTGTTATCTCCAAAGCTAAACGAATTTGTAAGGAATTATAAACGAATGAGGTAAGTGCTTCTCACCTATGGTAGGAGTAGTTCCGATTTACTTGCTTTAATTCCCAGAAGTTTAGAAGAAATTAGAAAGC
>JBAMIE010038250.1:0-18643 GCA_037177295.1 Kaempferia parviflora
ACCTGATTTGTATTAACTTATATAACATGTTGAAAGTAGGGATTAAAGGTGGAGGTCTTGAAATTGAAAGGGAGCAAATGGAATATCACAAACTCAAAGGAGTACAGAGACGTTAACCTAGAAAATATTTCAAGTAATACTACCCCATAGCATACCTTGACTCTGTTTCCCTTCTTATGCAAAGAATTTCTGCGCCAACTTGTTATATAAAGTGTAAGCTGATTAAATAGGGCTCCTGGAGAATGACAGAGCACAGCAAAAGCCATTTGGCAATCAATAGGCTAAGCAAAATTTGCATACGTGATTTCAACAACTTGGAGATTAATAAAAATTTTAGCTCGTGAAAGACTTACCTAGAAGACCACCAATCACCCCAATAATAGCCATAGGAAGAAATTCCTGAAAAGAGTAGTCTTCTTGACCACTTTAAGTAGGCATTTATCAAAATTCAGAATCAATTGATTAAGCATTATGAAAAGAAAATGTTGGTGGATAATAAGATGGAATACTGACCCTGATATGTCCCAGATAATGAAGCCACCAGAACCAAAATGTCCACATTTCCCACTCTTGCACCAGTTCATTGCCGATCTTACCACCACAGCCACAACAGCCGATGTAAAGAACACTCTCCACATAAGCTGACTTCTCCACCTTTAATAGGAAATAAGACCAAAATTTTCAAGTTATTTGTTCTTATTCCAGCATCAGTAACAAAATTGAACCAAAATGAAATTTCATGTTCATTTAGTTTGAAATCATCACTAGTCTCATCTAGTGTTGATTATCAATCCAAACAGAACTTGAAAATGAACATTTTAAACGCATAAAACAATTTTTAATCAGGATATACAACAGCTTAGCATGGAGAACATGATCGTTCTGTGTTACAATTTCAGCCTAACTGATATTCTAATGAAATCACCAATGCATCTCTCTTAGCATCCTCATATACCAATTGCTTCAGATCCAAGTGACCAAACAGAATCAATATCAAACTAAATGGTTCCAATTATCTTCATGTGTGCGGATCATTTAGATTCTTGTAGATTCATGGAAAGGATAGTCACCTCACATCACAGCCTAGGATGCTAGTAACTCGAGATGAAAGAGTTCTTATGTCACTTGGTTTAGCTATTCAATTCCAGGGAAGCACCATATAGCTTATTCCACGATGCTTCTTGCAATTGAAGGAGATGTGGAATTATATCTGTTTTATGTATTCTCATGAGAAGAATGGCTCTCAGATTTATTGGATATATAAATTTTTAATTGAAATCAAGATAATTGATCGTAACACAAATACTTTGTCCTTCTCAAAGGCAAGTGAAAAATATTTGCTATATATTATCCTATATCCATTGTTCTTTCTGAAGCACCGGCAAGGAGATTCCAAATTAAAAGTTTTCAAGAAAATGTTTTTCATTCTTTCAATATCCATGTATCATATATATAAAAGTCGCATACTCCTACTTAAGGAATCAAAATCTCCTAATTAATTACAAAATATCTCATAATTAATTAGGGCAAATCAAATCTAATCAAATCTGCAATAAATAATCAATCTATAATAAAACTGTCAAAATTGATTTTGCACACTCCCCCTCAATCTAGGTCGCAGATGTTTTGCAACCCAAGGATCGTGTTCATCTCACTTAGATTAGGTCTGAACAAGGCCTTGGTTAGGATGTCAGCGGCTTGACATTTTAATAGAATGTAGTTGAGGGTGATTGACTTATCTTCAATTTTCTCATTGATGAAATGTCGATCAATCTTCACATGTTGGTACGATCATGGTGGATAGGATTCCTGGCAATTGCAATAGCTAACTGGTTGTCACATAAGATTTAAATAGGGCATGATATCTCAATTTTGATATCATTTTGCAGCCGTTTTAACCATATCCCCTAGGCTCTAGTGCTCTAAATTCATATTCTACACTACTTCTAGCGATCTTTCTTCAGGTATTTTAATATACGATTCGTTGCCTCCATGTGACTTATAGATGGATTACTCAAAAACTGACTCACTCGGCTCACTGAGAAACTTATGTCTGGATGTGTATGGGTTAGGTAAATAAGCTTACCTACTAACTATTGGTATTACCCCTTATCCGTTGCTAATTCATCAGTTCTAAGCATAAGCTTTGTATTGGGATCCATGGGGGTTTCAGCTAGTTTGCACTCACTCATTCTAGTGTCACACAACAGATCTGGAACGTATTTGCATTGGAAAATAGATATGCCTTGCTTCGTGCTACCTCCATTCTGAAGAAATACTTTAGTGTCCCAAGTCTTTGATCTCAAATTCTTTTAGCATAAGAGACTTGAGCCTTCTAATTTCATCATCATGATTTCCTATAAGGACAATGTCATCAACATACACGTTCAGAATTGTAATTTTTCCATCCGAGAAATACTTCATGAACAAAATGTGATTGTGACTAAGAGTATCCATCATTTTTTTAAGACTTTTGTGAATCTATCAAAACATGCTCTTGGTGACTGTTTCAGCTCATATAGAGCCTTTTTTAGTTTGTATACTTTTCCTTGTGTATCACTCATCTCAAAACCAGCTAGGATGTCCATATATAGTCTTCTTCAATCTCTGTTAAGGAAAGTATTTTTAACATCGAGCTGATAGAGTTGCCACTCCAAGTTGGCAGCAATGGACAGTAGAATATGAACTGTGTTGGGTTTAGCTACTCGTGCAAAGGTCTCCTAATAATCAATACCATATGATTGAGTATATCATTTTGCCACTAGTCGTGCTTTGTACCTGTCTATGGTTCCATCTGCATTTTGTTTAACTGAGAATAGTCATCTACACCCCACAGTTTTCTTTCCTAGTGGTAGCTTTGTTATCACCCATGTGGCATTCTTTTCTAGTGCATTATACTCCTCGAAAGTTGCCTTATTCCATTCAAGAACTTTAAGAACTTCATACATAGAAGTCACAAATGCATGAAATGATGGTGATAGCTTCACATAGGAGATGTAAGTGTGAAGAGGGTGTTGAGTGTCAGATCTTATACCTTTCCTGTGAGCAATTGGTAGATTCAATGTAGAATCTAGCTGTGAACTAGAATCTATTGTTTCCTGCTGTGATTCAGGTTCAACTTAACTTGGGGAATTCTCTTGGCAATGTTAAGGTAGTACATGACCTTGATATTTCCTTCTTTTATACACCTGTAAAGGAGGAGGGTGACTATCAAGGTTTGGAGATGGTGAATCACTAGTTTTTGGAAAAGACTGAACAAATGGCTCAATAAGGGATGTCCATTTCCAATACCACAATTCACTGGTATTGTTCTCCTCTGAATTGTAGTATTAGAGTAGTAAGGAATAGTTTCAAAGAATGTAATATCTATAGTATTGTAGAACATTTTGGTGACCGATGAATAACATTTGTATGCTTTTTTATTAGAGGAATAACCAAGAAAGGTGCATTTATGAGCCCGAGCATCAAGCTTGCCTCGGTATTGAGAATGAACGAAGAGTTTGAGAGGAAGGTTGGAGATAAGGTGAGACCGGGGAAATATGTTTTGTAGTGTCTGCAATGGAATGCAGTATTTGATGACTCGAGAAGGCAGGTGATGATAAGTATGTGGAAGTGAGGATTGTTTCTCCCCGGAAAGTAATTGGAACATTAGTTTGAAACATTAGAGATCGGGCCACCTCAAGAATGTGGAGATTTTTCCATTCAACCACACCATTTGGTTGTGGTGTGTCAATATAGGAGCTTTGTTGGACAATTCCATGAGATTTTAGATAGAGCTAAAATCATAATTGAAAAATTTTTAGCATTGTCGGTCTTGTGTATTTGAATATTAGCTTTGAATTGGTTTTTGACCATGACGTGGAAGCTTTGGAAGATATACTTGGCTTCTGATTTGTCTTTCATTAGGAATGTCAAGCATAGTCCAATGTGATTGTCAACCAACAGGAGGAACCACTTTGAGCGTCTGAGACTCAGAGTACGAAATGGTCTGCAGAGATGAGAGAAAAAGGATGTGTAGGCTTATATAGTATGGGAGAGTAAGTGTTTCGAGTATGTTTTGTAATTTGACAAACTTCACACTGAAACAAACTTGGATTTTCATAAAGAGTGAGTGAAACAAATACCTTAGATATGAAAAATTAGGATGACCAAGTCGAAAGTGCCACATCATAATATCACTTTCTTTATTGGATTGACTACAATTACTAGGACTCAACTAATATTTTTAACTAACCAAATGACTTGAAGGTGGATTTGCATTGAGAAAGTAAAGGCTTGCATAATACTCAACACTGCCAATCATCTTTTCGGTGCTCAAGTCTTGTAAAATACACAAGAGTTAGACAAAAATTTAGTCTCACATTTGAGATCCTTATTCAATCTACTAACAGACAAAAAATTAACACAGCATGTGGAGTTAATGTGCTTGAGAGATGAACGGTTTCTGTCCCAACCACTTTTGCATGTCCCATTTGCTATATGCACTGATTGGGGTTTGTCAATTAATGAAAAAGTGGAGAAAAGTAATCTATCACCTGTCATGTGCTCTAAAGCTCCAAAATCCACAATCCAAGAGTGGGGAGATGTATGCGATGTATGCATTGCTGATGGATGCGATACGTTTGCCTTCTGAATGAGCTGTTGAAGAATATCAAGTTGTTCCTTGGAGAAAGGAACGGAGTTGTCACACTTTGTCGTGGGTGTGTGTGACTATATAATTTCCCCTTGGTTAGTGGACCTCCAATAAGTTGGTTTCCCATGAAGCTTCCAGCATTCGTCTTTGGTGTGTCCTTGCTTTCGACAATAGTCACACCAAGGACGTCCCTTCTTTGTGTTGTAAGTGGGATTCCAGGCAGTTAGAGCACCTGCTTCAATTGACTTGAGAGGCTAAATTTCTGGGTTCGGATGTCCAAACATTACCCGCATCCAACTCTCTTCCCTTCGAACTTCTGAAAATATCTCCCGAAGACTTGGCAGTGGTCTTGTGCCAAGGATTTTGACCCTTACTGCATCTAGGGGCTGATCAAGTCCCATTAGAAACTTAAAAACTCTTATTCTTCACAAATTTCTTGAAAAATATTTGATCTTCAGAACATTTCCAGTTATGGGTTTCAAAGAGATCCACCTGTTGCCAATAGCAAGTGAGAGTTATGAAATGCGTTGTCACTGGATGGTTACCTGATTTGAAGTCTTGGAGGTGTTTTCAATGTGAAATAATTCAACGATGTTGTCTTGACTAGAGAAAGTATCCCGAACTGCCTCCCATATATATTGGGCTATTGTTAGCAAAAGAAAATTTTCACCAATTTTTGCATATATAGAACTAATTAGCCATGACATAACCAGATTATTTTCGGATCTCCGATATTATTGCTGGTTTTGGAACACCTAATAGATGATCATCTTTTCCTCTCCTTCTAATGAACATCATCACAGATTGTGACCACTTAAGATAATTGTGGTCACTCAGTTTGTGAATGGATTGAACCAGAGATAGTTTATGCTTGAGCTGGGAATCGCAGTATCATGGGGAGATTTGGGGCAGAATTGATTGCGGAAGAGCTCGCTGAAATCTGCTCGGAGTCCGACATGATTAGCTGTAGGAAGAGATGTTTGATCGAAAGAGATGGCAGTCGGTGATGGCTAGGCAAAACTAGATTTAGGGTTAGGGTGGCTCTGATACCATCAAAGTTTCCAAGAAAATATTTTTCAATATTTCAATATCCATGTATCCTATATATACAAGTCATATACTCCTACATAAGGAATCAAAATCTCCTAATTAATCAAATCAAATTAAATCAAATCAAATCTGCAATAAATAATAAATTTATAATAAAACTGCTAAGATTGATTTTTCACGCAAATCAACAATGTTTTATTTAATTTTGAACTCTTGAAAACTCTCACAGTGCAAATGCCACACTAACTCTTCTTTCCAATACTTAGCTTGTGCGCTTCATGCTTCTCATGCATTTGTGCTTGCAGCCTCCATGTTTTCTTCTTCAGATGTTGTTACCACGGTGTGAGATTTCATTGCGTGACGGGCGGAATGAGCGAAACTTACCGTTCCGCCCGGACACCGAAACCGGCACCGGCTGTCCATAGGTGCCGAGGCTCACGGCTGGTGTCAGCTCTGCAGCCGCTGAGGAGACGTCACGCGAGCCCTGTGACACCGGCGAACTTGTCGCGCGAGCCACGCAGCTACAGCGGACTTGTCGCGTGAGAACCATGGCATCGACGGACTTGTTGTGTGAGTCCTGTGGTTGCAGCAGACTCCTCATGCGAGTGCTGCGGCTGCGAGGCGTCAAGGGAGAGGCGGCGAGGCGTCAAAGCAACGGCGGCGGCGAGGCTTCGAGGCGGTGCGTCAGAGCAGCCTAATCGCGAATTCGAGGAGGGGAGAGGAAAAGTTAGGTTTAGTAAATGTTTTAATTAAAATTATTATATATATAATATCTAATTTCTATAATTATATATTATATAAGTTAATAATTAATTAAATAAATGATTAATTAATTAATATATTTTTATTAAAAATATAAAAAATTAAAGTAAAAAATAGATAATTTATATAATATATAGAGTTATATAATTTAAATTAATTTAAAAAAAATACACTTTAAATTATTTTTATAAATTAAAAATAGATTAAAATTTTATAAAAATATTTAAAATAATTTTTAAAATTTATAAATAATTTTAAAATTTTATAAATAATTCTAAAAAAATAATTGTTATAATTTTTTAATAAATATATAAATTTTTTAAATAAACTTGATTTTAGTATTCAAATATATATATAATTTAGAATATTTATTAACTATAATTATATAATTATATAATTATATATTATATGAATTAATAAATACATAATTTATATAATTATTAAATATAAATTAGGATCTTTATGTTAATTTATATAATTATTATAGATAATCATTTTTTTATCTTTTAAGCAAGATTTGGAACCATAAATATTAACATATTTAGATCTCTATTTTTTAGATTCTTGGTTATGAAACACATTTTTTGCTACTATGTATTTCTGATATTTATGTCTATGAAATACTTAGATTACATATTCTTTGTTTCAGAAATTTTGAGAAAGTTATGTTGTTAACTTACATAAAATTAATACAACAACAACGAAGTCTTATAATATATATTAGATAAATATAAAATAAATATATTTATCTAATATATATATATATATATATAAGTATCGAAACCCAATCGGCACGGTACGATACGATACCGAAACCGTATCGTTCCGGTCTAGGACCAAACTTCGGCATAGGTCGAAATTTTAAACCTTGGTTGTTACTCATGATCGAGTGAAGGTGGTGGGCATGCTAGTTTTCATAGAGGAAGTACAGCAATATAGAAGACCATTCTCACCTTAAGTATCTTATTAAGGCTCCATCCTGTGCTCAGTGGTAGAACTACCTTATACCACTATCCTTTACATCATAGTTTTCTTTATTATCAGGGAACTATGTTTATATTTTCTCCATGTTCTTATACTAGGACACTACAACCTAAGTTATTCCTCCACTTGTATTTTCTTAGGTACTCACACAGTTGTAATGATTCATTGACGTATTGCTCTTGTTTATCTACTGATGTCACACTCTTTGGAATGGCCATATCTTTTGGACTCCTTGCCATCTCCGCCTGCATCTATAACACTTCCTCTACCAGTTATTCGACACCATCTTTCCACCATTATAAGGTAATCATCAATGAAGGGAACTCCCTTCAATAGATCCTCAGCCTTCACTAGCCCATCTCTATAATCAACACAATTAGCTTCATAAGACTCTTTAGAAGGGTAGGTGCACACACCCTCACCATAAATCCCTCACGCTCCTCCCACACATTTGATGTCATCTTTTCACAATTGTCTTTGTTTGTATCCTTTGAGACAATACTGAGACCATCTCATGATGCCCTTGGTGATATCGGGGAAGTGAGATGGTTAAGGCATGGGAGTTTACCACATGTTATCAATGAAGATGTTTACTATTGGATCTAGTTTCTCTACCTCCTGGAGTCAGTCTACTTTATGATGTTGGGTATCACAGCTAGATATTCTAAATGGAAAAATTAAACGGTACACCACTCAATTATTTTGCTAAATATGGTTAGACTTACAATATTGAATGTTTTAGGACACCATTTGATGGTCTTTATTTTGTGTTTGAGTTCTTTAGCAATCAATCAAAGATGAGAAAATTCAGATGGTGACCTTGTTGTTGAGGTAGACAAGGAAGAACACTAAGGTATAAAGGAGACTAAACTATGCAAGATCAAAATGACAACTCATGGCCTCAAACAAAGTCACTGAATGAAATCGAGAAATTATCTTAGGCAACACTAATGTTCAAATAGTGTTGGTTGGGCATAATGCCACACGAATAGCTGCTTACATTGTTTACAATGATGCCACATGTCAGAAATTGCTGAAGTTGGTATGTGAAAGCTAAAGTTGTCCCCAAAGACATGGAGAGTCACATGATTTTGTTGGAATCGAAATTCCACATACAGTTAAAAAGGAAGTGTGTGTTGGATTGTCTACAATAAAAAAAAACTAGATAGATGATGATGTCATAATTGTGAGTCATAAAATATGATGAGAAGGTGATAATGACTCCAAAAATTGCCCTTATTATTGACAAATTATGAGAAATTTATCTTAATATCCTACAACAGATATCTGCTTTGTGGTTCATTCAGTAAGTTAATTAAAACCCATTAGAAGTATCATTCGGAAGTAGTACAAGAATTTTATAATTTCTTAAACAAACTTTGAAGAAATGCTTACTCTACAAGAAGAATCGACATCGAAACATTAAAGCATTCTTCGTCGCAGACTATGTGAAGTTGCCATTTAAAAAATTTCTACTTCAAGATAATGTATCCTATGCACCAAACATTAGAGCATTTTTTGTAGCAGCAAAGTTACCACTTATCAACTATCTACTTCAGACAATATATTCTGTGCAACAAGCTAAACATAAGCGATATATATATATATATATGCTCGAACATGAGGGAGATTGTTAGAATAAATAGGTTTCAGTACCAGATTGCTAATCAGCCTAGGAGTATTAGACACACAATCCATTCATATGTGGTGTATTATTTAACTTGTTAATTTTAATTAGATATGAATTTTATCCTTTAACTTGGTATTAGAGCAAACAATACTCTGTTAGAATCTTGCTAATGTCAATATTCCAAAAGTGCTCATTCAAATTAATCCATACGATAGACTCCACCTCCGAAACAAGGAAGAGTGTTGATAACACAAATTATTATCTGATCCATTTTAAAGAAAATTGGAGGTTTTTGGTTCAGTGATTAAATGGTTTTCATCTAACGAAATTTCACATGGATCACTGCATCTGCATTGCAGATTAGTTGGAAGCCTAATGTGAAATTCAGGATAACTCATATGCTGCAACAATGAAGATATTATCTAATTGCAAATGCAATTGAGGTGCATGTTCAACAGTGAAAGAAACTAAATATGATTAAGTAGCTGATTTATGGTTTATAAGATTAGCTAATTCAAATCAAGGTGAGTCATTCAACACAAGCATTATGATTACTTGGTGCTTCAGTGATCTTGGCTACTCAGAGCCCATGATTGTCTTTACCCATTTGACCTACCAGTGGTGGTAGTAATTGGATAATTCCAATATGTCCAATGAGGCATCACGTCACAGATAGCTTTCCCTATTAAATCTGTTCCCTTCAAGCCAATATCATCAGATAAACCAGCAAATTTCAGATAGTCCCAAATTGATACATGAACTGTCAATTTAGTAGACCTATTTCTACCACCACATTCAATAAATCTTATGAAGATGAACCTAACAGGAAGGTTGAGATCAAGGTTTAAAATCTCTACCCGTGCCAAAGTTTCGGTTCCACACAGGAAGGATACGGTTTCAGTATTGTGCCGTGCTGTTATGATTTTGATTTTTTTTATTTATATATAGTAATTATTATATAAATATGTTTATTGTGTATAATTTAAAAATAAATTGCATATTGATTTTATATAAATTCTTAATTATTGAACAACTTAATATGATTAGAAAAAATAATTAAATATCATCTTCAAAAAACTAATCTATCAATAACTTGAATTAAAATTGACTCTTATAACATTTTGCTTAAGTTAACTCTATAAATTAAATAATCATCTAAATTAAAGTTGGATTTGAACTTGCACCACTTAAATAGTAAAATAGTAAATAATAAGAAAAAGAATATAAATCTGATTTATTTGATTTTTTAGAATTTTTAAATAAAATTTAAAATAGTAAAAATAATTTTCAGAATATTAATTAATAAAATTTATTTAATTTTTAAATTTTAAATATATTTTTATATTTTATTGGGGTAATTTAATTAGGGTTTATAAAAGTCTCTTCGAAATATCACACCTAAGTTGGGAAATGTTTGAATTAATTAAATCATTCTTTTCATGTTCGTTTCTTTTCGACGAACAGAAATGCGCGATGCACGGTGCCGTCCTCGTGTCCCGAGAGGAGTCCAGCGGAGCGTTCGGCGACACTTCCGGCGGTGCCGGAGCGTCCTGCGGCACCGGAGGCATCCTGCGGCACCAGAGGCATCCGGCGAGGCTTCTGGCGGTGCCAGAGGTGTCCCGCGACGCCACCGGTGGCGCCTGCAATGCCACGGAGGCGAGGCGTGGCTTTCGCACCGTGGAAAAGAGGACCGCTTGGTCCCGACGCCAGAGGATTCCCGCGACATCTCTAACGCCTCCAGTACACCTCCGTCGCCTCCGGTATGCAGCCTCCGCTCGTTTAGGTCAAATTGAAATCATACCTATCCGCCTCGTTGCTGCCTCTTCGTCGTCACCTCATACTGCATATTATGTACACACGAAATTATCGCGGCTCTGGTGGTGGAATGGTAAAATTTGTCTGTGTTGGGCGGCACAGAACATAATTTTAATCATTCGTTGAGATTATCAATTCTCAAGATATTCTAATGCACCAACGAGATTATCAAGAAAATCTCAATTGTAGGATAATTACCCTTAGCAAGAAATTAATTTTTTTAAAAAAATATATATGCAGAAGAGCTCACTTGTCAAGAAAATTTTTAATTGATCTTCACCGTTGTTATTTGCATCTATTGGTTAGTCACAAATAGGAACATTTTGTATCATTAGAAATGATTGCATAGAAAAAAAACAAAATTGTGAACACTAAGAAGAATAGTAAAGACAAAAAAAGGTTAGTTTAATTACCATGATGTAACTTCTTCCAAGGCAAACAATACACCACCAACTGGAGCTCGAAAAGCAGCAGCAACCCCAGCCGCACATCCACATGTCACCTTTTCAAAAATTTAGCAAACAGTCAAGAACATCTAAAGAAACACCAAGTTTCACAAACCAATTGATAGAAGCAATTAAATGTATTAAATCAAACTGATCTGCTGAGAGCAACAGAAAGTAATTGTACAATACAATATTTCCTGGTAAAATGAAGGAGAAACCAAAACATTATTAACTCAATAATGTAACATACAAGATCACGCCGATCACGATCACTCTCAAAAATCCGTACCCACTTTGAGCTTAAGTGGTACTTCTTGGTTCCACCCTACATAATACAAAAAGAACAAAATTAGCATGATCTAATAAGTTAATTTAATCATCCAGATAAACAACAGAAAGGAACAAAAATTCTCCATGCAGATTCAATAAAAGAGTTTGAAAAGTCATTTTGAATTGTTCAACTCTGAGACAAACATCTTAATGAATTAAATCAGTTACATTCATGCAATGAAAAGATCCATTTTCTTAATGGAAATCCTACTGAACCAAAAAAAAAAACATTCCTAAAAATTTTTTTTTATAGAAACCCTTAAAAACTCGTCAACATTGAAAAGCAACTTGGATAACAAAAAATCTTTATGAAGGATGCATCTATAGAGGTATTTACAAGCAAGTTTGTCGGGGCAACCCACAGTCCATTGGTTTAAATAGGCAACCCGGACAAGTAAAAGCACTTAGAGCTAATTAGGACTAGGTGTTAAAACTTAAAAGAGTGTTGAAATAAGGTAGAAAGATTATTGCAACTTGTAAATGATGCTTCAAAAAGCTTAATATAGACATATATAGTAGTTAACAATTAAGCATAAATTAGTTTGAAAAGAACAAAATTTACTTGTCCGAGAAGAGAAGCAATACAAGCACCAGTATGAACCAGTGGTCCTTCTTTACCCAGAGCAAGTCCACCTCCCACAGAGCCAATACTTCCAAAAATCTAGATTATAGAAAAGCATTAATACTTCTATCTCAACCATAACAACCAACACCGTAGAAAGAAAAAATACCTTCCCAATCAAAGTTCTGAAAAGAAGGATTCCAGGTGTATCAACTCCTGCACATACCTCTCAGTTATTTAATTTCATTCTAAGTGATAGCATACAACTTTGAATATGGGTCCTGCTTACCATTTAAGTAACCCTTAATCTCTGGTATACCAGAGCCTGCAGCTGCTGGCGCAAACTTTGTCACAATGAAAACAGAAGATAAAACAAGACCCAAGTTGAATAATATGAACACCAAAAAGCCAGCAAAATATGAGTGCTGTATTATAGAGAAAGTTGCAGCATATTTCCAGCCCGAAAAGTTTTCAACAGCTAGATTAATGAAAACAGCAGCCAAAGCAGTACCTGAGGGAAAAGATGGTAAATATAGGATTTGGAAAATATCACAGAAAAATAAAACATAAACCTATATGGATTTAACTATTTAAGCATGATTTTAGTAACTGGTTTTGTATTGGTGTTACCAACATTAAATTCCACATAAATCTGTCGCCAGCAACCAGAATGACATTGTAATATTTTTCTTCTTTTTTTGTACTCTGCAGGCTATTAGCACAATTAAACCCTTATTTCATCAGTGCATTACAACATTCAAAATGCCAGCACCAGAACCAGTTCAAGTCCTAGACTAAACAGTTTGGTACTGGTGCAAACCTGGCTGAAAAATGCTATAGATCAACCATGCTAACCTGGAACCAGCAACAGAGAGGGAGGTTCAGTAGCAAAAGAGGGGGAAAAGGGAGGAGGAAGGTACTCGGTGGGTTTGGCAGAGAAAAAGCTCGTTATCCTACCCAATCACCACAAGGGCCTTGTTAGACTTCCTCTATTCTTCCCACCAAAATTGCCACTGGATAGTCACTGACAACAAGAAAGGAAGTAGACATGATGTCACATTTCAATGTCATGCACATCTCGGCGTGAGAGCACAGAACACCTCACCAGATATGGGTGAGACAACACCGAAGTTTCATAATATTCACTATAAGTAGGTTGTTTGATTTTGCTTAGTTATGTAAGCTATCCTTCCAACCACCACGAGTTCCTCACTAGACCTCTATTTTTCCTCATTGAGATCATTGTACAATGATCATTAAGAGCTTGAAAGGAGGTAGATGTGACATTATTTTCCATCTCAATTTGAGAGAAAAATGGGACATGTCACCCAATATGAGCTAGATGGGACCTAAATCTCAAGCCATTTACTATAAGCAGCCTGTCTATTTTGGCTTAGTTATGTAAGTTTGCATTCATAATTTATCACAAGGACTCGACAACTTGGCATAAAATCAAGCATGCACAAGAGGAAATAAAGGGAATGCAGCTATGACCATATTACTTTATTAGTCCATTTGTTCTTCTGCCTTGATAGATTCACAGACTTGGGGTTAAATCAAGTATGCATGGAAAAAACAAGTGGAACATAGCTACAAACATACTTAATACAACATGAAAATGGTTTCTCTCCATTTTGCACTTACTTCATGTGCTACAACAATACTTCTAAACATTGCAATAGTCCCATCTAGTTATGGTATGCAGCAATTCACCGCAACTCTTAAGATATGGTGTATTACTTTCATATAATATTTTTGAAAATATCAGATGCACAATGTGTACACCACCATAATAAGACTCAAAATTTTAATTTATCAAGACACTACGAACTTCGTTCTACTAGTAGACAACTATGTATCCATTGTCTTTCTTGAAACCCACTTATTGACACTAATATGAATTTCATTTGTATAATAACTAAGAGGTGAGCAAGTTGGATTAGAGTTTGACCTTCACTAGTACAAGAAGCCTATTGTTTATAGATTCTTCGTTCTCTACATTTCGGCCACAAATTGCATCATTGTGCACATTGTAATTTCTAGTTACTCATTTGCATCAATAAAATCATTTGTAGCTCACTAAGATTTGTGGTCTTGATCAAGGAAATAGAGAACACAGGAGCACATGGACATAGAAAAGAAAGAATAGAGAGAACTAAAGAGAAGAGAATTGTTTTATTGTTGATAATTGTCATAGGCTAACAAGCCTATTTATATAGATTGTCAAAGTAATATATATGAAAAATATTATGATAAATATGGCAACATATTATGATAACTAGGGTAATAATAAATATAAAAATAATAATAAATATAGTTGCAATTATAATCCAAACATGGTAAGTCATCAGAATTTGAAACCAATTTCTGAATATCCTGAACTATTATCTTTGTTGTCATGGACTCAACGAGAAGATGTTAAATGTTGAGTTTGGTTGTGAATTTATTGAAACATCTTCTTTGACTAGATGACCAACCAAATATTCCAAAGCAATGACCACCAATATGATCAACGCTAAGATCTGACATTATTATGAACTTTGCCATTGATGGAATAGGGCAGCAACTAGAAGAAGGGAATGAGGAGCTGCTGTTTGAAGGCCGGAATCCTATTTGAAAAAGAGCAGCAGAGAAGAAGGTTGTAGTTTTGGTGGCTAAAATTGCTGGAGCAGAGGAAGGAAGAAAATCTGTTGTGCTGAGAAAAACCTGAAAGAGAAACATGTTGTTGGCCGACGAGAAGATGGCTGAAAAGAGACAACACTTGAGGAAAGGCTACTGTAAAGAGGCAACTGCTCGAAGAGGTAGAAGGAGAAGGGAGAGGAAGACAAAGAGAGGGAAGTAGTTTGTTGTCCTTGAAATTAAGGAAAAGAAAAGTGATGTTGCACTTGTTACGTGAAAAACATGAAGAGGAAGAAGAAGAAGAGCAATGGGCTACTACTTTTGAGAAGAGAAGTTTTCTAAATTGATGTTGAAATAAGGGGAGTTTGGCAGAGTGAAGGGGAAAAAAGAAGAGAGGAGTGCACGTCAGGTGTTAGAAGAAAAGGATGGAAGAATAAGAATAAAGGAGAAAGGAAGAGATGAGGTGGTGAGGGTGGTGCCTTATGAGGAAGGAGATAGTGGCCATTTTTTTTCCATAACGGTATCTTCCCACCAAACTAGCCAACTGTGGCACCACCCTATTTGCTTCTGTGTGACCTAGAGGTATGGGTTCGAGTCTCGGAAATAACCTCTTGTAAAGTTGAGTAAAGTTGCGTACAATAGACCCTTCTCCGGGATCCCGCATCGGTGAGAACTTCGTGCACCGGGCTACCCTTTATCAATTCTCAATCCACTTCAAGTTTCACCAACTTATTATTATTCAACTTTGTAGATTTATCAATCTCATCACCTCCTTTTCCTTTTTCGCCTTGCTTTTACACTTGGATTGCTGGCTTCACAACTTCAATCTCATGACAGTCCTCACTAAAAGCCCGACCCCAACTCTCTACAAGATGAATGGATCCTATCACATTCTACCTACTCCAATTTCACATTTTTACACCTTTTGCAATCTCTGTGTCACTTTTAAATTTTTGTTAACAGCTCTTCCACCTCATTTTGAGACTGGTCCACAATGGTATAGCTATTGAGAATGCAATGATTCTACAAAACAAAGCTTTAACCAACTTATGAAGTTTACTCCTAGAGCAAGTTATCTCTATGCTTTAAGTTTCTTTTATTTTCCAAAGGATGGAAGTTTAACAGCAATCTTTATGTTCCTTGATATACACCTAATGGTACTCTTCCTCTGCACTAGGATAGCCTTCAGCTCCCATATGCATGCAACTAATGATGATGAACATAGAAAATGGTCAATAAGCATGTGCTTATTCTTGAGCAATACAAACTTGCCTCAAGTAGTTTGAGGATACACTAAGGGTGAAAACATCTCGACATAAGTGGTCGTTCTTGAGCAAACAAACTCATGCCCTTAAGTAGTTTGAAGATACACTAAGGAAAGATACATGACCCACTCCAAGAAGTTGATACATTATTCAGATAATTAGTAAGGACCACAACATCTCCAAGTATGTTAGATTCCTGATCCATTTCCTTAGTGCATGAACCAATTTTTACAAGAATTGAATTCTAGTTCTCTAATAGAAAGGAATGCAAGAATTGAAAAAGTAATTTCCTGGAGGACTAGGAATTATATTTCTCAAAGTACTTTTGTAGTTGTCCTTCGATGTTTCTCTTATGTAGCCAAGAAAGTGGTTGAAAACATAGAAATCCCAGCATGTTCTCTAGGATTTATAAATAAAAAATTTCTTATTCTTGGAATTTTGGATTCCTCTATGTTATCGTTCCAAGTGATATAACCTTGAATACATACGTGAGATAGGATTTATGTATGAGATGCTAAATAGTTGGGAGAACAAGGCTTGATGATGATATTATCATTCCAAAAAAAAAGGAATACATTTAAATAAGGATATGGAATTTTCCAGATCCATCTTTTTCAAACAAGTTGTTCGTGTGGTAAATTATATCAACTAAGATTAAGATTCTACACACTCAGAACTAACAGTGCTTATCGGTACTTAAAATTACTATTATATAACTTTGATCTGAAATTGTGAACAGAATGTGTCGAGTTATTCAGACGACCCCCAACGAATACATTTAATTGGCATGTAAGGCGTGTTCAAAACATCATACCAATGCCAATCAGTAGAGAGAACAACCATCTGAGGACTACATAATATGAAACCCAGAGCGTTCCTCTCTGCGCCTGCAAGGAAAGGACCAAAGATCTAGTCTTCGTAAGATAAATCACTAGAAATCCTGTTAATTTTGCAAGACCTAGTATCCTAGGGTACAGCGCACCTGCTGTTCCCGGTAGGCGTGATTCTCGATGACCTCATAATCGAGGCTCTCGGAGCCGGCGCCGTCGTTGCTCCGGTTAGCAAACTCGACCTCGGCAGCAGCGCCATCCTCGGAGCTCGGCAGGCGGGACCAGACGAGCTTGGCCGTCTCGATCCCGTTCTGGAGGTGATTCGACAGCATGGGGACGGGACCAGATCCAAACGAATCGGGTGATCCGCAAGAGATCCGATCCCGCGACGCGATTGGAGCTCCGCCACGCAGCACGCGATGTGGAAGTGGGCGATCGGAGACGGAAGGGACAGCGAAGAAGAGGAAGACGAAGAGGAGAGGCAGATCGTGTTATGCTACGGAGCAGCAGGAGTGACGTAAGGAGAGAACCGAGCGTCCTCGCTAGCCGTCGGTTAAACGTGCCTTTTTCCCCAAACTCGACGCCGATATTCCACCACGAGTCTTTCTTGACTCGAATCTAGAATTATAATCGTCGACGGTCGACAAGAGCAAGAGGCGGCGGCGATCAGTGGCTATAATTAGCGGGTTTTAACGGATCGTGTTCGAATTCGAGAAGACTTTACGTTCAATAATCCAAAATTGCATTTGAGCAAAACACACGAATTAAAAGTTATCCATCTTCGAATTTTCATGTCCATTTCTCGAGAGAAGGTCTCTGATCCACTTTTTTATGGTCCCTTCTGCCCTATTTACTCCAAGGTGCGGAAAGAGAAAGGAAAGGATTCAATTCTCCCTAGGGAAAGGGAAGGGAAAAGAAAGAGAAAGAGAAGGAAGGGAAGAGAATTCGAGGGAAAGAAGATAAGACAGACGAAACACTCGGGTAAACAAGATTTTCTCCCGATCGCCTTCTTCCTTCTTCCCCGATCGCCTTCTTCCCCGATGCTTCTCTCTCGAAGCCGATCTCGCCGATGCTTCTCTTCCGCCGAAGCCATCTTCGCCGATGCTTCTTCTCCCGATCGCCTCTCTTCCCCCGAAGCCATCCTCGTCGATGCTTCTCCCGATCGCCTCTCTTCCCCCGATACTTCTCTCCCGAGTCCGACGACGTGGAATCGCCGTTGCATTCTGCAAGCTGTTGGTTTACTCGCCGTCCGCCTGTTGCTGCCTTCTTGATTGATAGCCGCGGGGAGTTGGCTCGCATTCGGAGGCGGCGGAGGCTGGCGGGAGAGACCTTTGCTAGGCTTTGGCTCCGGTTCGGGATCTTGCTCTTGCTCTGCTCCTTAACCAAGATTGGATTTTGATTAGTCTTTGAGTTGCTTTTCATGCTTTTCCCCTCATATTTGGGTTCTAAGCGCGATGGCTTCTTCGTCGCCTACTCCCGACCCCAATCTCGGACGAGGGCCCGCTCACTGGCAAGCGCCTGCTCATGGGCGAGCGTCCCGGAGAAATCTGCGTGGTTCCACACCACGAAGCTCTTCAAGGAGACGACGTCGTCAATGGAGGAATCATCCACCATCATGTAGGTCTTGACGAGGAAAGGGATAAGGCCGCCAGATCTACCTCCCTGCTTGCCTCCCTTTGCCTCTTTCTATGTCTTGCAAGGGTATCTTGGTCGTCGT
>JBAMIE010038350.1:0-18638 GCA_037177295.1 Kaempferia parviflora
AACAAGTGTTGTTCAAATCTTCGCGAAAATCTCTTTTCTAGGGTTACTTCGACACATCCTAATCGATTGACTTACCCCCAATCGATTGTCACGTCAGTTTGACCATTTAAAACCTATATAGAGCAGTTCTTTTCGCCTGACTAATCAATTGGTGAGCTATACTAATCGATTCAGCAACTTCTAATCGATTGTCGTGAGAATCTTTAATCGATTTCAGCACCTACTATGCTCTCGTCAACATGTTTAATCGATTACTTTAATCGATTGACGAAGACCCTTATGTTTTCACATGAAAACACCCATAATCGATTAACATAAAGTCTAATCGATTAGCCAATCAATTCAAAATTTTACTGTGCTTCGCAAAAACCTCCAATCAATTAGACAATCGATTAGAACATGTCACAATCAATTAGGAAATCTGCATAATCGATTAGCCTTGGGCTAATCGATTGAGCTAATTGATTGCCCAACCCTAAACTTTGAACTTGAGTTTAGGGTTCTTTTACCCAACTCTAAAGTCATCCGTGACGGATTTCCCGTTGTCTAATATCTAGCCACCCTTGATATATCTACCAGGGTTTCTTCACCAAGTATCCGATTAACCTTTGATCAACTTGGACCTTTCATCTCGTGTCAACTCCCATTGGACTTCCGATCACCAAGTGTCTGATTACCCTTTAATCCACTTGAACTTTTTCTATGCCTAATCCTCGCTAGGACTTCCATTGCCTAGTTCCCAACTAGGTTTTTACTGTCTATCCCCGCTAGGACTTCAATTGCCTAGTTCTCAAATAGATCTTCACTGCCTAACCCCGTTAGGACTTTCACTGCCTAGTACCACTCAGTAGGACTTTTCCATTGCCTAATTAACTTTCATTTTAGGACTTTCCGTTGTCTAACCTCCGGTTAAGAGACAAGTATCCGGTCCTCCTTTGACTTGATTTCTTTCTCATATATTGTCAAATATCGTAACTCGAGCTCAAGCCAACTCGAATTTAGTGGAACTGATCAACCTTGATTGCACCAACAACTATTATACAAAAATTTCAAAATATGAAATTTTAAAAAGAATAATTATAAGATAATTATTTTATAGCTTTTCATGATTATAAGATCACCCTAAATCTAACAATAAAACCACTTGTATTGAATGTTTTCTAATTTCTCATGATTGTATAATTTCATTAGCTAGATTATTCTTTTAAATTATATATAAAGGAAGGTTTCTAAGCATTTCTGTCTAAAGTCACCATATTCTCAAATATATATTTTTCTCAGTAAAATTTCTAAGCATTTGTTTTCTTTCGTGTATAATTTGTTCTAATGTGGATGTTTTTAGACTAATTTTATAATTGCGTCGACCAATTATCTCCAGTCAAAACCTTACAGGGGAAGGAAGTCACCTGTCATGTTCCAATTGTTGATTAATCAAACCTCCAGTTTTCAGAAAAACAGGAAAAACAAATATATCTGAAGTTTCTTGGAAAAGAAATAATCAATGAGCTTATGCTTGGTATGTTATTTATATAAATAGCATCTAGGAGAGTAGAAAGCCGGCACGCTAGCAATCAATTGGCATGGCTGAGGCTGAGCAAGTGAAGGTGTTAAGGTTCTGGGCAAGCCCCTGGAGCTTCAGAGTGGAGCTTGCTCTGAAGCTGAAGGGGGTACCCTACGAGAAGGTGGAGGAAGACCTCGCCAACAAAAGCCCTTTGCTCCTCGCATCCAACCCGATCCACAAGAAGATCCCTGTCCTCCTCCACAACGGCAAAGCCATCCCTGAGTCACTGATCATCCTCGAGTACATTGACGAAACTTGGACAGACAACCCGATCCTGCCCAAGGCTCCCTATGAGAGGGCCATGGCCAGGTTCTGGTCAAGGTTCATAGACGATAAGGTCTCGCTTGTTAGATGAGAAAATTGATCCGCTTTTCTAGTAGTCCATAACTTTGGCTTGCATGCAGTGCGTAGGTGCTTGTTGGATGTCATGCTGGACGGAAGGGGAGACGCAGCAGATGTTTATGGAGCAAGCAAGAGCATGCCTGAGGATCCTTGACGATGAGCTTGGTGAGAGGAGGTATTTCGGAGGCGAATCGATCGGGCTGGTCGACATTTCTGCCTGTTTCTTTGCTCTGTGGCTTGGTGTGCTTCAGGAAGTGGCTGGCATAAGCTTGATCAGTGGTGAGGAGTTTCCCAACTTATGGAGATGGATTGAAGGATTCGTAGCATCTGATGTGGTGACGGAATGCTTGCCTCCAAGAGACAAACTCCTTGCTGTGTTCCAATCCAAGAAGCAAGCAATTTTAGCTACTAAGTCTATGGTTTATTGATGGCACAAATTTAGTTTGTGATCTCCATTGAAGTGTTGGGAGCAATAAATGGCTGTTCTACTCAGTTCTGTTTGAAGTTTGTATGGTTGTTGCAACTACTTAGGAAGTAAATTTGAATAATATGGAACTTTTTTTGTTTCAAGTTTACATTTTAGAAATGAAGTTTTGTGCCAAATATTAAAAATGGAGAAAGAGCCATTCTTTAACTATTGAAGTTCTTAATGCAGAAGGAATCATAATTTTGCCATTAAACTATAACTACTACATATGCATTATTATGTATAATAGACTATTTGTCAATTATACATGTGTACTTCTAGTTGAAGTCATATTAAAAATGAGAGCATAAAAAAATTTTAAATCAATTTGAAAGAATTATTAGTAATAGGAGAAACAATTCAGATAACTTATGCAACTTCTACCTCTCTTGATCAATAAAATTTCATCCAAAGAACAGAAAGAACAATGACCATAAAGAAATCTCAGCCTCATATGGGTGCAAAAAAAGGTTGAAGATTAGTTTTGTTTTTAGTGAAGGCTGAAAATGAAGATTTTCAAGAAGGGAGGATTAGAGAAATCTTATCCATTGTTGCTTTCTCAAGACCATAAGAAAAGGCTCAAATTGTATGATCTTTCCGTAGCACAGAATTTTCCCTTGGCTAGAAATATCAAAGAATGAGAAGGCCAAGCTTAAACAAAAGCAAACAATTGTTTATCAAGGAAAGGAGAAGTCTTGCTATCAAAACTATGGCAGAAGACATTAAAGTCAAATTGCAGCTAGTAAGTACCATGGAGAAGTTGTCTTGGATCCCTATTTTATGTGGACATACTGTTGGGGCGGATAGTGGTGCAATCTGAGCACAGACAAAATAACGATATAACACCGCTTTTGTGAAGTCGAGGCTAGAGTTAGATTCTATCCCTTTAAGATGAATTTACTCGCTCCCCTCACATTGTGCTCACAGAACATGACAATCGTCTCCTAAGATATAACGACTTTTCATGCGATAGCCGATAGCAACACTGTAAATCGTAAGACTCCGAACCAAAGAAGTTTCTTGAACTCTCCAATGCAAATATATAATACAATATTTGCTTTGCTTGGAATGAATTGAGTGAGTAGTTGAGAATGTGAGAGATCTTATTTATACTAAATGAAGGAGTATAAAAATCTCTTGATTCAATTAGATCCCATCCATCCATCTTGAATTGGATGATTTAAATTGCATCCCTTCCCAAAAGACAAACTACCTATTCATTAGATATCTCTTTTCGAAATCAATAGTTCAGATTGAGCCAACGAAGAGATACTTAAACCTTTCAAGTTAGATGAATACAAGTTTGATCCAATGAATATAATTTCTCATTCATATTAAATTTCCAACACAAACCACAAAACCCCAACTCTGAATCTCAAATAAGTTTAACACTATTAACTTTTAATTCCATCTTCCAAACTTTAAGAAATTATATTTTATCTCTCAACTTTGAAAATTTTACCTCTTGTCGACATCAATGGGCAAACTTGCGTGAGGGAGGAGTGTTCTTCAGTGTGGGTTCCTCACAGAGAAAAAGGCTAACAGTGAACTAAGCCATCAAATTCCTAATCAAGCAAGAACAAAAAGGACCTAATTTGATGTGATCACAGATCCGATTCTAAACAAGACGATTGAATCTCTGAATCGACAACCGACCGTGAACTGAACCTCCAAAAGAATTTTACAAATTCCATGAGAGAATTCACTTGGCCAGCTTAGCAATGATTGGACCTAACAATAGTACGAAGAAGCCCTATTGCTATTCAAGTGGCAAAGAATATAACTGTCATTCTGCTCCAGTGGGCAAAAAAAAAAAGTACATCAGTCATCTCCTAAGCAACTCTCTTACCACCTAATGCTACAATCTTCGAGCAAGGAATCCTAAGCCCAGTAGTGGCCCGAGCACATCGAATTCTCTTGCTCCTCGAGCTTTCAAACTTTGCACATTCATTCTTCACTCTTCAGCCTTCTTTATCCCTCTTGATCAGAAGCTACAGAGGATCTACTATACCTAGTACTGGTAGGAATAATTGAGATCAGATATCCAATTTGCTCCAACTTGTAGAGAGTATTCGACTTGGCACTTGTTCAAAGTTGGTGTAGTTCTAGTTCAAGGGATCTTTACTCTGATTCCAATTTGGTGGCAAAAGGGTACTGTTCAGAGTCGGAATTGCAAGCCAAGCAGAAAAATACCCAACCTTGTTTGCTGCCCAATGCTTGCCTAAGATAATATGTTTACCAATCATGCAACTTATCTGCACAAGCATACGCAAGATAGAGCAGCGGTCCTGCACAAGTCGCAAATTCCTGAAATAGAGGGGTCACCTTCCTGCTTTCTGCACCCTAAGCAATAGGCAACCTGTTGCTTCAACATAGTTTGCAATCAATTTTCTTTCTTGGCCTAACATGACAAAAAAGAAAAGAAAAAAAAAGAGCATCGGATTCCATTTCCACAGACAATTATTCTCCAGCTTAGAAAAACATACAGAAGGAAGGAATAAAGTTCTCTAGCTCAAGTCTTGCATTCATTCCTTCACCTTTGATTCTTCTAAAAGCAAAAAAGAGAAGATAGGATGCACCATATAAAAAGTGTTCTTCCATGCATGGGTTTCTATCAAAGTTTCTTCTTTCAAAAAAAAAAAAAAAAAAAAGGTGTCTATCCAAGACCAACTTCAAGTTTACATACTAAACTTTGTAGGATCCTATTGTTGATCACCAATATATACTGCCAAATTAATAATGATTCCAATGAAAGTTAGCAAGGACATCCATTGTTCCAGTACACTCTCAGTCAAATTGCTAAGAATGGTGAAACTTTATAAGTTCTTCCCAAACATTACCCAAGAATAAAAATTCATGTTCACAAATACAAAACTTTTGCATGTAATTACTATAAATTGCTTCAATGCCTAATATTGTCATGTGCATGGTAGTCATTCCATAGTTATGAAATTTTTATTGATTGATTAATGAGTTCAAATTATGATTCAGTATTCAAGCAATCAGTCTTTTTAAGGCCATCTTAGTGCATGTGTACTCTATCAGGATTGTTGACATGACAATATTAATTATATATGAAGCTTAGGTAGGCTATTACATTAAAAAAAAAGTTAGCAATAATTGATGACTATAATTGCTATAACTTAGTTATCAACCTAAAACTGAAAGTTCAGGTTATATTTATCAATTTATCTTAAAATTCTCTGAATGACATCTCACAACTAAAATTGATGGGAATCACATCAAGTTCCCATTTGATGACAGTGCCTTGTTGATCTCTATTCAATAATTATACACACAGAATAAATGCAACTGGGAAGTTCACCAATGAGTGGAGTTTTTAGTCTAAATATAGGGCAATGATTAGTAAGATGCTGCTAGATGAGGAAAGAGGTTCTTTGATGGACCTGCTACATGCTGTGATATGCACATAAACCACAAGAAAACCAATGGTCATTGCTTAACAACGAGGCACAGCATATTCCATTGTCAATTTCATTTCATCAACAAGAGTGAGGGATATATTATTCTTGTTTATCCTTTTCATGCAAAAGAAGGATTCTATCAACTTTGTCAATTTTCAATATACTTTACTCTTGGAAACAGGGGATTGAGCATATGCTTTACTGACTGATTTAGAGAACAATGAGGAAATGTTCAAACCATAGATACAACATCATGAGAGAATGATTATGCAGCAAGCAATACACTTATTGACCATACAGTGGTAACCTTATGATGATAGGCCGTTTCGTTCACAAACTCGTACTTGTGCCAAGAGAATCATATCCTTCCTACCTATTTAGTAATGCTAGATATGAATGAGAGCCAGTTGGTCTCACTTGAAATGGTGGATTAGGGTATCAAGGCACTTACCTGCCTCGTTAGCAATTGCAAGCATATTATAATGGCATGGTTTGATATATATAGAAGCTTAATTAAAAAAACAATCTATGGAATTAGCAACAAACTTCTCCAAACATCTTAAAATATCTTGCAAGTGCATGATCACAGTAAAAGACAGAAAATTTCAGTCTGAATATTTCAGTGAAGGACATCCAAATATTTCAGTGATAAAGTTATTGAGCATGGGGATAAATAATGCAAATTATGAGGATGGTTCTCATTTCCTTTTGGAAGAAAGATCTAGTGATTATGTAAAATCTTAATTTTTTTGGAGAAAAGAAAGACACTATGGTAAGGAAAAAAAATAACAAATATTTGGCTGCAGAATGGTCACTGAAAGATACTATTGCTGCATGGAGTTGATAAATTCCTCATTCCATTTGAATAAAGAAAACAGGCCAGAAAGAATTACTTAAATAAGTATTGGGAGATGCTTTACTCAAAAAAGGATATCAGAATGCTCACTTGTACAAGTATCTTGTAAATTGAGGACCACGCGAAGATAATTAACAAACAAAACAGTACATGCATATATCTATGTTTCATATTCACTGCCGTTTGTTTATTCTCAAAGAAGAAAAACCACCTCTGCTCTAATTATAATAGACATTCTCTGATCACTTTCTGCCTTCCATTCCTCAAAAAGAACATCTACTCAGTCCATGGTGCAACTTGCTCATTTGCCCGTGTTCACCTGAATCGCAAAGATCAACAATAGAAAATTGAGTGCTCAGGCAGCTAGGAAAGAGAAGCAGCATAACTCATAAGCGCACAAAAAAACCAGTGCCTCAGTTGTTCCGCAAGAAATAATCTATGATTACCGCAAATTATTTCCTTATTATTCAGTCACAACAAAAGTGCACCACATGACCAACCCCCTATCGATGTGACAAGATCTAGGATAGATGGAAATCCATTTCATAAGCTTTTGAGAATTGAGATCAAATATATCAGCTATTTGTACACTGTTTACTTTCAGAAAAATAATTGCTCTATTTTGTAATTTTTTGTATTATCTTCTTGTCTTTGATGAAAAAGGATACTCCCTCTCCCATTCCCTATCTTCTTTACTTTGTCAATAATAAACAGCATAGAGACAAAAGGGAACTCATGCTGGTTACATATTCCATTCTTATATACACAAAGGTGTATCATATTTTGCTGTTGGATTTAACCAGTCTAACAGAACTTTCAAATTTCTCTAATAAAAAAGCCTGAGATTACCAATCTGAATTACTCACATATCAGACTGCAGGTAACTACAAATTGCATTATTGATAATTGAAGACACCTATGATTTGTTTTCATCAAACAAACTTCCCTAGTAAAGAAACTCTACCCAAGCGGACCCCTAATATTTAGATTCTTACAGTTCAGGAATCTGAAAACTTTGCCGAAACCGCAGAAAGATTAGAAACATAGCATCAAGTATAAAAATTCTCTTCACAAGTATATGCTTCTCCTTTTTCTTTAGTAGTTCTTTCATGAAAGAGAATGTATATTTAAGGATTTATTCTCCTGCACATGCAACAAGTTAAAGTTGTTCCGCGGAAAAGTTTCTTCTGCAGAATATGAGCGCCATTAGGCTTATGAATTGAAAACTAAAGTTCCAGGACATGGTCCATATTGAAGGTAGAAGGACAAGATCTCTTTTTGGGTTGCTCTGAAGATTGGATTAACTTAACTGCTTTATTCAAATGATTCCAATTCTCTTTCGCAGTTGGCTTATAAAGAGAGCCTTGTGCCATCCTTCACCTACAAGAGAAGCAGATAGCCTTTGGGAGAAGGATGGATGGAGCATGCCCTGGCATTCCAGAAATATAAAGCAGATGAATCTGAAGTGATAAGTTTCAGCTACTCAGAGATCTGATCTGCATAGTGCTACCTAGATCAAAGAAGACAATAGATAAGGTAAGAAAAAGGAAGAAAAAAGAGAGAAATTTTTGCTTCTATTTGACGATAACTACATGATTGATGACCTTATAATTTCTTTACCGAGCAGGAGATGTATCATCAAGGCCACAACAACATCCTCTCTTCTAGGACAACATTTCCTCAAGAGAGGCATTTGTCATTGCAACAAGGGGGAAGCATTTCCAATGAGTCAGGGCTAGTTCTATCAACTGATGCAAAGCCAAGGCTAAAGTGGACACCTGAACTCCATGATAGATTCATAGAAGCAGTTAATCAACTCGGTGGCGCAGACAGTGAGTAGATGAGAAAAACAAAGCACCTAGGGAACATCTTTGATTCAGAGTAAAATAACTAACATCATTGTTTTGCAGAGGCGACACCAAAAACGGTCATGAGACTCATGGGCATTCCTGGACTAACACTGTATCACCTGAAAAGCCATCTTCAGGTCCTGACTGACAACCTATCTATTCATCTTCCTTTTCTTTATTCATTTTTCATATTTGAAGATTAAGCTTCTCTTGTTGGATTGCAGAAGTACAGACTCAGCAAAAATCTCCAAGCTCAAGCAAATATGGGAAGTATTAAGAGTGGTAAGAGCACATCCGAATTTATCAATCAAAACATATTGATTTTGCAAACTAATACATATTGATGCAGTTGTAGTTTGTAAGCTAGCAGAAGAGAGAACAAATGAAGGTAATAATATATCAGCCATGACCAAGACAAATATTGATCCCCAGACAAATAAGTAAGAGAACATCAACACTCATTTAATCTAGCAATCAAAAAAGGAAATCTATAACTGAGTGCAATTTCAGGCCTACTCAGATAAATGAAGCACTTCAAATACAAATTGAAGTACAAAGACGGCTACAAGAACAACTAGAGGTAATGTTTAGTCAACATGTAATGTTTATCGTCTGTTTTTTCCTTCCCTTATACATTAGATTAATTCTAAGATATTTGAATTAATAAGAATTTAACAGTTTGAATTGTGCATTATATTCTAAAACTTTTGCTTATAGTTACTTAAAAGTACCCACCGACTAGCTGGTTTAGTAGAATGAAAATTGGATCAAGCCCAATCTACAACTACAATTTGTTAAAAGTATTTCCATTAAATTTAGTTACATGATATAACTAAGGGAAAATATTCGAGGAAGTGATTAATGAGGGAAGACATGACTAGCAAAACAAAAGCCATAAATCACAAAAGAGCAAATATGTCCATCATCCGTGGAAAGATTAAAACGGTAGCAAGACAGAACTCAGAAGACATCGAGTAATTTAGATGTAGCCTAGTAGACACCTTGAGCTTTGTGTAAAGCCATTAAATATAGTTTTAGAATTTGTGCCAAGTGACGGTTCAGTCTTCCTTTTTCTCTGATGATTTCATTTCATGTTCCTTTGAGGTCAAGATTAGGAGTAAAACTAATTATTCTTGATGGACTTTTCTTTGGTGTGCATTCTATCATTGTTTTAACTGAAAGGAAACAAGAGAAAATATCTAAATGAAAAACAATGACCTTAGTATTTCTGAAAAAACATTGGGAAAAAAATCCATGCAGCAAACCACCAACTAGATGGGACCGGAGGTTATTGTCTAACACTTTTGAAGATTTCTAAAGAAAAGAATGACATGACTTTATTAAATAATCGTTCACCTTCAAGATAACTGTAGCCAAGCCAATTGGTTTAAACTTCAGCTTTTCTTCATGTTGACAAAAAAAGCAACTACAATTAGATAACTTTGCTAAAAAATGAAATAAGAGATAACTGAAACACCACTATTAATTAAGGTTAAAAGGTAACCAAAAATACGATAAGTAATCATCCTGGACTCAAAAAAAAGGAATGAAGCCTTTAAAGCCTTTTCTTTTACTTTCATCGCTTCTAATTTGCTTATGATATTAGATACTGACAAATCATGCAAAAATGCATCTGTAAAAGGTTCAGAAGCATTTACAACTTCGAATAGAGGCACAGGGGAAATACTTGCAGTCTGTGCTGGAGAAAGCTCAAGAGACACTTGGGAAGCAGAATTTGGGTACTCCTGGATTGGAAGCTGCTAAAGTTCAACTCTCTGAACTAGCATCCAAAGTCTCAAATGAATGCTTCAGCAATGCATTTCCAGGTTTCGAAGATATTACCCACCTGAATAATAGTCTACCAGAGTATCAAGCCCAACTTGCCGACTGTTCAGTAGATAGTTGTCTTACATCTTCTCAAGAATCACAAAAGGATCAAAACATAAATAATCTCCAGCGGGGTCTAAGAAATTATAATGGCAGCTTACTGCTTTGTAGAGAAAAAGTGCATGATGGAATTAGGCTTGAGAACACTAAACCTGCATGGTTTTATTCAAATGCACACAAGCCTTTTTCCTCATCCATTTTAGGAGATTCTGAAAGACCTCTCTCGGCCTGTAACTTCAAGGTGCATCCTTTAAGTTCTGAAGCTCAAATAGGAGGAGCTATTTCAGAGGCTTGGCATAAGGAAAGAAGTGATGGAGCCATGCTTCTTGAGAACGCACACAACAGGAAGCATGCAGAACAACAGAGTAGAGAAAAGGAATCAAGGAGTTTCGGTAAGGCAATTAGTTTTGGAATATCTTGTCATGCAGCGCAACTAGACCTCAATGCTGACGAAGATAACGAAGGTGCAACAAATAGCAAATTTGATTTGAATGGTTTCAGTTGGACCTAATTTGTGACTTCAAAACAAGTACAAAAGAGAATATTCTAGTGGCTAGAGTCAACTATTATAAGGCATGTTTACCTGTATATAAAGGAATTATACATTTTGCCTAGAGTGTAGTCGGAGGAAATTGAGAATTCGTGTATAATATAGGAGCAGCTTCAAGAAGGTCAAAAACATTGTGTTTAAATCATTGTCATCTAGTACAATATATTAATAGTGACATCAGTGATAAAACCTTCAAAGTTGCATCTGAATTATCTTCCCATATACCCTATACCAATTAAATATATTTTCATAATGCATCAAACAAAAAGAAAATTCATTTTGCTTTAATGCAGCATAAATATTTCACTGGAAATTTAGCACCATTCCTTTCATGAGTATCAACTTAGCAGTTGTTTTAATACAAAGTCTATCATCGTTGGCACTCCTTTTTCTTTTATTTTATTTTCCCTATTTTTTTGGGCAAATGGAGGGTGGACACCTAAAGATGTATAGTAAATCAACCACATCATCACTATTTTTCAGTTTGCACAGAATTTTCTCTCCCTTCTAAACCACATTAAAAATCAATGCCTCTAATGGGGAAAAAAAAAAGATACAACAATTTACAGACAACATATTGCAATCATGATTAGAATTGGAGGATAGCAGGAGAAAAATTAGATAACTTTAACAAAATATTCAAGCATAATATGCAGTTCTTTAGAAATATTATGCTCGGAGTGTATTTTCAGAAAAAATAATAAATGGCCACCAAGAAAAATTAGTTTTTAGACTCTATAAATTCCAAACTTTTTCATTGGCATCTATCTCCCTGAGACCCTGACAGAATTAGTCAGCAAAAAAAACAATATATTGATATAATTGCCCCGAATGATACTATAACGGAAGCCATAAACTAAAATGCCCACAACGAAGCATGCTATCCCTACAGTAATCAAGCTCATACCTTGCTCTTGAATAATGATGCCTCTGCCGAAGAGGAAATTCGTTCACTTTTCCACTTCAATCTACAAGTATTTTGCGAAAGATGACGCCTTTCCAATAATACCTTTGTGGCTTCCCAATAATACCAAATGATCGCCGGCCAATCGAGGAAGGTTTTTAGGGTTGCTGGTTGAACTGTTGCATGCCTCGCACCCTTTTGCTAAGAAAAGTAAAGATTGGAGTAGGAGTGCCATATGATTTTGAAGAAAATTTCGTCAACCCGGCAAAAATGTACAATTAACATTAAACTAGCAAAATTGAACAGTTAATTTTATTTATTTTGGTTAATTTTAAATTTTTAAATGTAAATTGTGATGTTCCTTATTTAATTATGAAGGCATAACAATCTCTTATTACAGATTACAGAAGAAATTAGAATCATTTTTTTTAATTTTAAATTAGTATAAATGAATTAATTCAATAAAAAATCTTCATATTTTAACAAGTTCAAGGATAAAGAAGATAATAAGTAAATCAAAGATGATAAACACTATTTTTTTTTAAATGATGTCATTCTATTAAACACCACTAAATTAATAGTAAAAAAAATGCAATAATTTATAAATTCTAGAGATATTACGATACTTGTTCTAAAAGCTTTAAAAAAAAAGATAAAATATTTTTTTTATTTATATTGTCAATGGTTGCCGTTACAAAGTGTGGTTTCAGACTGCGGTCAACGGTACCAGGCAACGAGGTTGAATTTTGGAGTTTTGCACTACGTATAATTTATCCCATTTACTTAGTCACCATAATTTATTATTAGTCTTGGCCATTTACCACGGTACGAGTCACCGGGTAAGCAAAAAATGTCGTTATAGAATCAACGAATTAATCTGGAGGCTAAAGCCACCAACATTCTACGTTCCGTTTTTCACCCAAGCCATTCTCACAGCACGATCTCCTCTGTGTCTGTGTTAGGGATAAGAGAAGGATATGGGTTGCTAGGACGTGGCATCTGCAATTAAAATATGAAAAAAGGTGACCGTGGCTTTTCTTCTAACCTCCGTCTACTCTTTTTCTTGCCCTTTCCGCAGGCTGATGTCATGACCTACTCCCGCCCTAAAAACTCGTGGCTCAGAACGCGTCTCTCTCTCTGCGCGTTAGAGAGAAGCATGGTGGCAGTGACATGATATCGGAGTACCTGCGGGGGTCGGAGCTAATGGCAGGAACGACAATTGGGCGGCGAAACGGCGGCGATGTCTGACGCCACAGATCCCCCTATTTAAGCTCTTCAGGGCGGCCGCACATTCGGAGAGCCTCCTGCCGCCCCCGGAGGAAGGGGCGCCGACGGGAAGCGTGGAGGAGAAAGCGGCGATGGGGGAGATGGTAGTCCCAGATGCTTCTCCGACGACGAAGCCCGAAGATGGAGAAAAGGTGAGCATAGAAGTTTCTGAGCTGTTTCCCTTTTGTCTTAGTTCCTTTTGCTTGTGGCTGCCTAGGAGGATTCATTCTGTTCGACTTCTATCATTTTGAAAGATGAATCCTTTCTCGGTTGTGGGTATTAGGTTTTGTGGTGGTTTATTATTGAAATGTTCTTATTAAAAAAATTTTGTTTGGTTTTGTTTGCTCCCTTGCCTTGATCGCAAAAATTTTCGACTGGATGGACCTTGATTAACTAGGGATTTTGAATTGTTGCATTCATGTTCCAATGTGTGCCTGATTTTTCAAGCTGCCTTTTGTTCGTGTTGTTTGAGCACTGTTATGAGGCAGGACAGCTCGGAATGAGGAATTATACTAGATAACAAGAAAATGCACTTTTAGCCCTACTGGAAATATGCTATCTAATCCAGGATTTGGTAGCTTAGCTTGTTAAAGTTGTTTGAGTGTAGAAAGTTTGAACTTTTATGTCTAAGGGCGGTTGCCAATATCCTTTTTCCAAAGCACAGAACTTACTAGTTTTTTATGTCTAAGGAATTTCTTGAATATAGAAATTCTTGATAACACTTTTAGTTTTTTTTCTTTACAGTTGTTCTTGTACCATCCAACCAATAAGGTGACATTCCTCATTTGCTTACTACTTTAGGGGAAGTGATGAGGATGACTAAAAGAAATTTTGTTTAAAAGCTTTATTATATCTCTTTATATAATACAAAATATAGAAGATATTGTGTTATATATTACCATTTGTTCATGTTATTTGTAGATATATTTTGTTATGAGATTGTAAAAATAATAAATTGAAGACTTGAATTGTTGAGAGAAATTTTGAAAACTCAAATTATAAGTTAAGTAGAACTGATAATATATGCAATACAGCTTCAACAAAATTAATGAATGTTCTCAATTGTGCATGACTTTTGGTTAATTATAGATCCAATTTATTCACATTCGGCTAAAGGTTTCCTAACAGTATTGCTACTTTGATCCTTTTTTGAATCTTCTTGACCCATAAGAAGTACCTTAATGATAGATCCAATTTATTCGCATTCTGCTAAAGGTTTCCTAACAGTGTTGCTACTTTGATTCTGTTGTGAATCTTCTTGACCCACAACAAGTACGAATAATCCGACTAAATTGTAAGAAAATAAGAGGCACAAGGAAGCTGTTTTGGGAGCAAAAAAAATCATGGGAAATCATTCATCAGACACATTCATTACAAAGTATTTTGAATTTTCTTAACAAAGCATGCTCAATAAACTTAATGGCTAAATTTTCTCTTAGAAATATCACAGAGTCAAATTCACATAACATATTTCTGTCTTGATTAATGTTTCCAGGATTCACACAAAGAAGTAAAAGTTAGGGAAGTCAACAACGCTAAGGTGATTGTCCCTGATGAAGGAAATCAGGATGTTCCAATTAATTCCTTTGTTGTGAACAGCAACGATGAGAATAACCATAAAGAATCAACTGAACTAGGCAAAGCAGCGTTTGATTCCAAACTTGTGGATAACAATTCTGATGTTGAAGGTTCTGAACATGAGAAGGTCCTCAAGAAGCCAGATAAACTTCTGCCATGTCCTCGGTGTGACAGTATGGATACAAAATTTTGTTACTATAACAACTACAATTTTAATCAACCTAGACACTTCTGTAAGAATTGTCAAAGATATTGGACTGCTGGGGGAGCCATGAGGAATGTTCCTGTTGGTGCTGGGAGGCGTAAAAGTAAGCAATCTGTATTGCAGCACCGTCAAATAATAATGCCGGAAGATGGATTCCAATCTCGTCAACTTGAAACCCCTGATTTGACTCATCATCAGATTCTTCCTGACAGAGATTCTGCTCCTGCAAGATCTTTAAATGGAGAAGGAACTATCCTTAAGTATGGAACAAAATTACCTCTTTGCGAGCCCATGGCTTCAACGCCCAATGTGAGCTCTAAGTTATATGCTCAAAACAGGGAAGGACCTTCATGTTCCTCATCCATAACCGTCCCAAGTTTTTTAGAAAATGGATTAGCAGCTAAATTGATCCCCGTTGTACAAAATGATACGCTGGGCTATGGCTCTGGAATTCCACCAATGCCTCAGTTTCCATGTCACACTCTGGCTCCTTGGGCATACCCTTGGAATCTGGGATGGACAAATATTGCTCCAGTGCTGGCTGGTGGACACACGCCAGAATTTGTCCCTGGGCCTGCCAATAGTAATCCAAATGTGCCATGGAGTTCCCCAACTATGCCACCAACACCAGCCTTTTGTCCACCCATTCCTTTACCTTCCATCTGGGGGTGCACATACAACTGTCCTAATGGAGCATGGAATTTGCCGTGCCTTGGGTTCAATAACCTGATTTGTGGACCATCCTCCCCAATCAATAATGGGTTTTCAGATTATGGTTCTCCAACCCTAGGGAAGCATTCTAGAGATGCCAGTTTACATGTCGAAGAGAAGTCAGAGAAGTCAATATTGATTCCCAAAACCCTTAGGATAGATGATCCAAATGAGGCGGCAAAGAGTTCAATATGGGCCACTCTTGGAATTAAACCAGAAGTTGGCATTTTCAAACCATTCAGATCCAAGTCTGCAAACAAAGGCCAGATATCAGATGCTGCACAGGTATTGCAGGCAAATCCTGCTGCTTTATCGCGATCTCAGTCCTTTCAGGAAAGCTCATAAGATACAAACAGTGCTTAGCAGTAATTTGGGTAAGTAGTTGTATTTACAAATGGAAAAAAAAGTTGTGCCTTGTTTATGAAGTATAAGCTGCTTACTCTTGTGGCTTCAATATATTACTTGATCCATTCATATGTACAAATATATGGTTGGTGTCTAGGGTGAAGCTGGGTTTTTAGGAGCAAGCCTTCCATAAAGATCTAATTGTAGTTGCCAACTTGTCAAGAATTTACTTTAGTCCAAAATTTTATGTCGTTCACAGTATGAGAATAATGGTGTCAGTCTTTTTCCTGAAAAATGTTATTTTACATTCGCATCGCCTGATATGCAAGAGAATACGTGCTCCTCAATGATACTGGTAGAATGCATGCTAATCAAGCTTGGTAGATTGAACTTACAATAAATTATAAAAACCAGAGGAAAATCGTACTTTGAACAAGGAACCATCATTATACCTCATCCTTGAATAGCATCTTGTTCCTCTTGGATTTTCTGGGGCTTTGAACTGGAGTTTGTATGTACCCGATCAACACTATTTTCACTGAAATTGATGGTCAGTTAGTTTCTCACTCACTAAATTGTGTCTATAATGACATTACTGCTCACAATGTTTCAATTGCATTCCTTTGCTATTATCATTAAAATTCACAGTCGATCAACATCGTCAATTATCATGAATGCAATCACTTTTGAATTTCCTTTAATAGCTTTGTTGAAACATTGATCCTCATTTATCTGTAATCTACTTCACTGGAAATTAATCCTCTTTTTCTCGAGTGCCTATACAACTGACAGTGACTGTATGAGAAGAATAAGTAAACAATGATTGTATAGACTTTTTGTTAGTCCGATTACAGGTCGAGAATAGAAAAGGATTAGTGTTAGTTAATAGCTAATGATCTCTTAACTGTAATGCTTACCAACCTCGATGTGGACTTTTGGTTCTCCAGCAGGCAGCTGTGCTGGCGTGTCTCTCTCTTCGTTGTGTGATGTACGCTGTCACCTTTTTCCTTGAGCTGCAACTTCGCCGCCCGCCACTGCCTCAGTGACCCTTCCTCACCAATCCAGTGCCGCCGCCATCACCTACCGCTGCTGACCACCTCCCGGCACTGCTGCACCTCTTCTCCAATCCCTGCAACCATCACCACCACCCTCCTCCTTGCCTCTTCCCCTCTATAAAAAAACAACACATTCATCGCCGATCTTCATTGCTCTCAAAAGAGAAGCATCCGCTGAATTGTGGCGTGTCGTGATTCCCTAAGCAAGAGCAAGCTACGAAGCGGCCAACGGGGGTAAGTACCGCTGCTCTTCGCTAGCTAGCTTGCGCGTGCGTTCATACGTTCGGGCGTTTGTTTGAGCACTGTGAAGTGAACGAAGACGTCGTCTTCGGAGTGAATTCCATGGTGCTATAGTTAGATTATACGCATACATCATAAATCCAAATAATAACATAATATGTTCATTACTTATCAGCCTATTGCTACCTGATGACTTAATCACAGTGACCTTTTATCATCTCGAACTCAGGCTGATATTCAAAGTATTTCTCCTTTGGAGAGTAGACAAAAAAAATCCAAAATGACAATCAATTTTACTATAAAAATACAAAATACTAACATGATATATATATATATATATATGATGGTAGAATTGCATGCTAATTCTATCACCAATTTTTTTACTTATCTTGCTATTTTTATCTTCCAACTATTAGCTTTACTACTAATTATTCTCTAGATTTAATCGAGGTGAGCGTCCATAGTGTCAATTCAAGTTATTAAATTGCTTTAAGATAGGCGACACGACTGAATCAACGTTTTATAGGTTTAACTCATCGTTCGTTTTATCTACTGCATAGCTGCTATGTGTGAATTTATTTTGTATATCAGCAGTTTAAAATTTTGTTTTGTAAGTTCCAGATCTATACACTTGTAGAGCTTTTGGAATGATAATAATATTTTTTCTTCTAAATATAACTTGTGCACTTATCTTTAATACATCGACTTCTATATGCTTAATAATGCATATGGAATAGTGTCCTACGATGTGGATCCACGTTCGGCCAAGTAGATGCCCACAAAATTGTCATGATGGCAGAAAAATTTCTCCTCAAATGTTTGGGTTGGAAGTAATTTGAGTCATGACATTGACTGTACATTTCTGGTCATTACCTGAAAGAGCAAATTTATATCAAATAAATGGATATCCAATTATAACATATTGTGGAAATGAAAAAGAATTCGGTGCTTTGTTCTTCTGTTTTTGCCCAACTTAGAACTGAACCGATGATTGCTTGAATTGCTATTCTCGGATGGTCTTTGATGTTGTTGGCTGCCTGTTCAGCTCGATAGGAATAGATACAAGGCCTAAAGATGATATAAATGACATATTTGCTGATTGACGATCATAAAATAAGAACATATAAGGAGGTGACGATGCTATGGCATCATTCAGTATCAACAGTGTCTCCATTCGGTTCCAACTCAAGATGGGCATTGTCTAAAACCATGCTTTCTTGTTGGGTTGTTGGAGTGCTGGGTGAACCATTGGATGGGATGTTGATCCCTACAAACCCTATCATAATGGCAACAGCTCCGAGGCACTCCAATAGGTTAGGTGCTTTGCCGGTGAGAGTATCCACGGCTACAGCCATTGGGACTTGAACTGAGAGACCAGCAGTGGCAACCGTGGTTGT
>JBAMIE010038450.1:0-18633 GCA_037177295.1 Kaempferia parviflora
TCTTATATTACTTATCTTGCTTCGAATTGTATTGTGTGAATTCTTGTACGAGACTTCACCGAGAAGGAGGTTTTCATTTAGCGGAGGGTGTGTGAGTGTGTGGATCCTTGGATTAGTCACCTCTTGTGAGGTGAATACCAAGTAAATCTCTAGAGTTAGCGTTTGATTGTGTTTGTCGAGTTTTCCGCTGCATACTTTTGAAGACGACGCAATCGGAGCCATTCACCCCCCCCCCCCCCTCTAGCTCCGGAATCGGTCCCAACACGCGGAGCGTTTCATTTTTTGGCCATCAGGGCTAACCCAGTTGGTAGAGGCTTGGAAGAGTGGTCGTAGAGACCCGGGGTCGATTCTCACTAAGGATGGTTTCGTGACCTCTGAGGATGATTTCCACCCATACCTCTGCCAGCTGAGTTCCTACTGAACCTCCTCCCAATAGCATGGGACAATCGTAGGGGACCCGCCTAGGCGACCCTCACAACTCGAGGGTGCCCGAACTTGATTTGGCCGCCTCGAGCTTTTGCATGTGAGAGCCACTAAGGCTAGGCACCCCTGGTTATTATGCAGGGTAAATCTCCTGTGTGTGTATGAACTTATTAAAATATGGACATTGGCTTGCGGATTTGTAAAATACAGATAGCATTTTCTGAAAAACTAAAGAATATCTAAAAATTATTTTTTTAAAAATAAGAAAATATAATTTAAAAAAAAATTAAAAAAAATGACTGAAATCAAATGTCTCCTAAACTTCGGCCAAAATCCTATCGGTTGGCATCCCTATTAGGAAGGAAATCTACTCTTGATTGAATTTCTTTGAAGAGTTTTATTTATTTATTTATTTTTGGATTCGATCATAATTTGATCTCGACACAGAATAATCATCGGCCGGTCATGATTTGGTTTTGCTCAAATCAAACGTCCGGCTAAGGGGCCCCTCCCATGGAGGGCCCGAATCTTATGTCCACTTGGAAGGCTCACCGGTTCACCCGACGAGTCCGCTTCACCGCCCTTGCACCTCCGTTCCGTTACCTCCCTTTTTTTACCCACCCGAACATCGCTCTCAACTGCTGCGTTTGCCATGCGCCATCTTTCGCCTTCCTCTCTCCGACGCCCTGCGCTGCCGCCGAAAGTTCCGATTTCGTCTCCTCGGCTTGTCCATTTTCTCGCCGTTCTCGGTAGCTTCCACCGCCGCCCAGCTCTTCTCCTTGCTGCTGATTTATCCACCGAGGTTTGGTTTCCGATCAATCCCTCTTCGGTTGCCCTGTCTCTGTCGTATTTTCTATCTCTTTCGCACGGCGAGCAATGAGTTATTTTGATCAAAAGAAAGATTTGATGTACACGCATAGCTTAGGTGAAGAATCAGATGCGCATTTCGATCCAGTTGCTTAAGTGAGGTGATATTTGTTTGCGTTTGGGAGATTTTTTTTTGTTTTTTGTTTTGTTTTTTTGAAAAGTTGGGAGATCATAATGTCACCAACTTTCTACTGGATGAATTTAAATAAATATAATTGTTGTTTCACTTGAGGATCTGATTTCACAAAATCCTGCATCCTGAACTTAATATTTTAGGTTAATAGTGCAACTCTTGCATGCTTGTTCTTAGAAGCACTATAACAAACGACCGTGTATTTACTTTGGGTTTGATTGCTAATGGTTGAAACTGTATGATTCTTTTTGTTATTTGGAGGGACTGATTAGACTAATGCTATCAGCAAGAAAACCTATCAATAAGGAGATCTTGCATGAGGGAGATTGATACATTGAACCAATAAGGCACAAGTGGAAGAGGAAGACTCTTACTGCTGAAAGATTTTTATCACAAAAACCTGACTTGCATTGCGTCTGTCAACTTTAACATCTGTTTTTTTTCCTTGTTTATGCTTTTTATCCTTTTCATTTCATGGGGTATTTTTGTTCATTTTTCCTTTGTCAATAGCTTGTTTTCTATTTGTCTTCTATAGCCACATGTTTGTCTTGGATTTGACATGGTTCTGAGTCTGAGCACTCCTAAAATTGCCAAGAACTCGAACGAAGTGGGTTTAGTGCATTACATGTGTAAGCAACTTGCCTGAGGTGAATAGATATGTGACTTGTCGAGGGATGAGGTAAAGTTGGGATGCAGGATATGGTGGAGTTGTTTGGCTGAATGAGGTTGAAGTGGAGGAAATTAGGTTAGCCTGTCTAAGATGGCAACTATGTGTCGCCCATTGCTTCGGTGGTACATGATTACCCTTTATAGGTCCCAAAGTGATTGGCCTTCCAATTATCGTTCACCATGTAGCCTCCAATTTGCCTTCCCTTGTCTTTTAGCCAAAACTAGCTAATAAAAGATCTTAGTAACCAGGTCTAGGTATATCAATTCATTCTGTTTTTCTTGTTTCTTTGCATTAGCTAAAAAATGCACCAACTGATATTTTCTGAGAAGTCTTGAGTAGTTAATGCTGATTTGTTTCAATTACTGTCATCTTTGAAAAGGAGGCATGGAGACAAATGCTCCACAAAATGCTGTAGATTCCAAAGTGGAGATAGACACTAGAGCTCCATTCGCATCTGTTAGAGCTGCAGTCAGTCTGTTTGGTAATGTGGCAGTTAAAGGTGACAAATCTCCTGGTAGAAAGTCAAAGCCTGCAACAAACGAGGTATGGTCTATCTGCTATGAACTAGAAATTATAGTGAATATTTCAGTGTGTATAAATTCTTGTCCTGGTGCATATGTATCTAGTTCAGTTAATATGCCCTTCACCAAAGAATTGGATGCAAGCTAATTTCATATGATGAAAGGAAGACAAAAATTTGTTTAGAGACCTCACGAAGTGTTTTAACTTGTCATCAACCCTTCATTTGCAACAATAAATTAGTTAAAAGGAAAAAAAGTTATACATCTAAATCGAGAGCGTTTGCAAGAATCTAGTGACTACCCAAATTGTTGGGACCTTTGACACTGGCTAGAGGAGGGTGAATACGTCGGTCATCCAAATCATTCATCTTCCTACAAGAATTAGTGCGCAAGCGGAAAATCAAACAAAACAAGGAAACTAAACCCTAGAAGACAATAAAGAAAACAAACAAACCTAACACATTATTTAACGTGGTTCGGAGATTAGGACTCTTACTCCATGGCTGTCTATAAGGTGAACGATTCCGATCCTACTGTGGATGACTCCTCGGAAACTTTTGGCTAATTCAAGTAGCTCCTCGTGGGTGGAGAAAGCTCGCCACAAACTCGATCACAAGAACACTGATATGAGAACTTGGAGACTCTAATTAGGGGTTAACCATCTCTAATTTTATCAACCAAAGTCAACCATCCCAAGGTCTATTATATAGAGCTTGGAGAAATCAGTAAGCTAATTTTACCGTTACCACTGACCTTTACGATTCACTTGACTCCTCCTCGCAGCTTTGACCTCTTGCTTTAAGCCTCCTTCCTTTGACTCTCGTCCCTCAGATGCATTCAAGCCCGCAGCTTGTCTCAATGTCATCCTTCGTGTATGTCTCGTGCGCTTCCCTCGGCTTGTCCTTGTAGCCTTGTCCACGGTCCCTCGGATGCTCCATCCTTCACCGGACTTGAAGCCATCAAGCTAAGTCATATGTGTATCCTACAAACATGCACAACTCAAATACATATATCAAATATAACAATAAACCTAACTTAAATTTTTACCCAAACATTAAAACCTAAAATACCTAGATTGTTCCAACACAAACCACCTGCTGAACTGCCTTCATTACTCATCCTTATTCTTTTCCAAAATCATTTCAGTTGCGTAAGTTAATATTGTCTTTAACTCTTTCCTTTTCACAACTGTCAGTTATATTCAACAATAGCTTGTGCTTTTAACCATAATCCAGTAAGATTTTTATGAAATCATATACTCTTATTCTCTTGTATTTTGACTATCTAAGAGACCAGTAAAGCACCATAACAAACAATTACTACCACATTTTTTAAAATCAGAATCTTAATAAAATGGTATGACAAAAGCACCTTTGGTTTTTGTTCTGTATACTTCTTTTTTTATTTCTCTAAATTTTTCTTGTTTTAAACTACAAGGATTTAATTTATTTTCTCTGAAATTCTTGCTAATGCTGATTTTTCGTCTTTTTTTTTTCATACAAGATCAGGCTATTACTACTTCGGGTAATGTTAAAACCCCCATATTGTCAGAGAATGCTCTAGCTAAGGATACCCAACTTCTTTTGGCTAAAAAAGAGCTGAACAAGTATAAGGAGCAGCTTGATGTTGCTACAAAAACTAGGATTCAAGCACTTGCTGATTTGGAGAGGATTAAAAAAATTGTTGAAGAACTCACCGAGAAACTCAATGCGGCAAATGAGGGAAAGGAGCAAGCTTTAGAAGCAACTGAAGTTGCAAAAAATCAAATCAAGACACTTGATGGGGGTTCTGTCGAGATTGCTGACCAGGATGGAAGCTGGGAACAGAAGTTGGTTAGTTCAAAGGAACAACTTGAAGTTGTCCTCATGGAGCTTGATTCTGCAGAGGAAGAACTTATAAAGATCAAAAGGAACTGTGAGACATTGGTGGAAGCAAAGCTCTCTGCCATTCAGCAAGAGGCTGAAGCGAAACAGATTTTCGATGCTGGCGTTCTGAAGGTGACTGAGCTCTCCAAGGAGATTGCTTTAATTCAGGAATCACTTACCTATACCAGCCTTGCCATTGAGAAAGACCAGCAGGAAGAATCAAAAATTGTCTCAGAGCAAGTTGCTATTCAGCAGGCTCACAAACGATTGCTCGAGGAAACTGGACAAAAATTGACGACTTTAAAGAAAGAGTTTGATCCTGAAGTTTATATGAACCTGAAGGCCAAGCTAGAAGAGACAACTTCTGAGATTAAATCAGTGCAGAAGGAAATTGAAAATGTTTCATCTATAGATTTAAAGTATGCTACATCAGTGGCTTTGGAGGTGAAAGGTGCAAAAGAAATTTTACAAGCCCTCGCCCAAGAAGAAAGTTCCCTTGTGAGGTTGTTGCATTCTCTCAAGCTGGAGTTAGAAGCTGCAAAGAGTGAGCACGTAGAACTTGAGGATAAATATGAAAAATCTAAGTCTCTTGTCAACAATCTTCAGCATGAACTTCAGAAATGCAAAGCCGAGCTCGACGTTGTCACTTCTTCAGAATCGCAAGCAACTTCAACATCTGATGAGCTAACATCTGTCCTTCAACAATTGTCATTCGACTCTCAGAAAACTTTGCTGGAAGCAGAAGAATTCAGGAAACATTCTAAACAGTTTAAGGCCGAAGCTGAAGCAGCCCGAATAGCATTATGCGAAGCAGAAAAGCAACTGCAGGTTGCTTCGAAGGATGCCAAAGAGGCAAAATTGGCAGAAGCAAGAGCTCAAGGCCTTACCAAGGATCTATCTGAGCATCCAAATGTTTCTCAGGCATCATCAACTCTTCAGTCTGGGTCTACCATAACAATCTCAAAAGAAGACTACGAGTCTTTAAGACGCAAGGTGGAGTCATCCGACGAGTTCAGAGACATGAAGGCTGATGCTGCAGTAGCACAGCTGCAAGTTGTCAATGCCAATGAGGATGAGGCAATTAAGAAACTTGAAGCAGTTCAGAGGGAGATTGAGGAATTGGAGACGGCAACACAGGAGATATTGGAGAAGGCAAAAATAGCCGAAGCTGCACAGAAAGCTATCCAAGGAGAGCTGAGGAAGCAGCAGGAAACCGAACAGAAGAAGGCATCAGAGAATGTACCAAAGATACCGGTCGAGACACATGAGTCTATAGAAGAAGCATACGTTACAGTACCCTCTGTTCAGAATGCAAAGCCAGAGGAGAGGACTGAAGAGAATCGGAAGTTCATGAAATCAGTGATCTCCAAGAAGCTGCTTATGCCTAATCTCGCCGGTTTTTTCCATCGCAAGAAGAGTCAGAGTGATGTTGGCTCACCGTCTTATCTCCCCGGCGAGAAGCCTTCATAAACCACGGTCTCTGTATGATCTTATAGTTTTCCGGCCTGGAGAACAGTGCAGAGCTATGCTTCTTGTATAGCGTTGGAGGTTCCTTTAACAGGAATTCCGAATTCTGTCAATTGCTTACCAGTTGCAATTGTCAGTGAATCGATGCAAACATTGTTTATCAAATTTCATATTGTTTTAGCATAAAAAGGAAATAGCAAGAACAATTCTATTTTTTTGAGTTTGTTGTGGAAATTATATGTTGGAAAAAATGTAAATAATCTCTTTTTTCGTGCTCAGCCCACGTGGCGCACCAAGAACGTGTCACATGGCATGGCATGCCACTGCTTTGCATGTTGTGCATGTCCTAACCCACGTTGCTTGGCTGTGCATGGGTGTCACCTGCTCTGATAGTTGCCACATCATGTTGGTTTATAAAAGGATGACTTACTTCCACGAGCAGAAAGAAGTGGGCAAGTGAGGAAACCGATTGAATTCGGTGAAGAATTCTGATCAAAGGCAAGCGAAAGAAAAGAGAGATTACTGCATTTGATCCCCCTCATTTCTTCCTCTTATGTTACCGTGCAATTTTTTTTTTTTTTTCGATAGATACCCACGATAATATTTAGGTATAGGTTGAGTTTGCCACGTCAATATCTATGTTAGGTTGTGTTGTGGTCTCGCCGTTTTATCTTAGAAAATAGACACTCAAGCGTGACTTCGTAGCATTGTCAGAGGAAACAAATCTGTTTTAAAAAACTACCTCATTACAAGACTCGACGTCTTTGATCCTCGGGCGACACTTCTCACGCAACTCGGATTCAAGCACTGGCTATCTCGAGCCTTCAACTTCAAGTTCATCAATTGGGCATTCAGAGTGCTCGCCGACTCGGCAACTTTGCAAATCAGCGATGCGACAAATTCCCTCTCCGACTCAGACTTGGGCAGCTCCAAACGAAGTTGGCGATTGACCTACTCGGGACTCAGCCAGGCCGACGGCTTGAAATTATCTCTTAAAGGAAGAGGCTATATAAATGACGGCTTGAAATTATCTCTTAAAGGAAGAGGCTATATAAATGTCGGGTTATTTAAGCTCAACATAATGGTTATTCAGCCTAAAATAAATAAAGTAAAAGTTCTTCTGTTTATATACTTAAGTCTTCCAGTTTATGACATGGAGTAGAACATATTAATTATAATGTATTACGTAGATTAAGTATCAAGCAAAGCATACTTACATTCCACTTTGACTAAAAATATAAGTATGTGGTAAAAGATGATTCGCTCGCCCCTAGCGCCCCCGCCAACCCGTCCTTAGGCCAACACGTCCCCAAACACAAGTATGAGACTTGTGTTGAAGTAAAATTAACAATGTCATTCTTTCAACACGTTGAAATAAACATTGAATCACTCAGCCTAATTCACACGGATGTGTGTAACTTTAAATGTACATCGACACGTGATGACATTAAAATTTTCAACATACACGATTTTCTTTTACGCATTGCAAAGATTTTTCTCAGGATAATAATTCTAAGAATACTGACTATTTGGATGAGCCTCTGTGAGTGTTTTTTAATTTATTTTGATGGTCGATAAAAATTTTTAAGATCAAATCAATCTATTTCAAGATTATTTAATTTGAATATTTAGATAGGATTAAAAAAAACCTAATTTCCTCATTAACTTTGATATTCATTAAAATCTTTATCGTTTCTTTTAATAGATGTTTTAATATCTTTCTTTTAATAGAAAAACACAACCAATAAGAATAAGATGTTTTAATATCTTTCTTTTAATAGAAAAACATAAACAATAAGAATAAAAATAATAAACATAATGTCCACAATTTCCCATAATTAATATGATGTCACAAGAAATACAATGAACACTATTTACACATTATTTCGCCCGAGCATATATCTCCCCCATGTCTTAATCATTTGCACTTATAGCACCCGTGATTTACCTCCTCCGTATTGACTCTGGGACGGATCGACGGGGCACTGAAACGAACGATTCATCTTTTGCCACTATTTACATATTATTTCAAAAACTTTCTCACATTTATTAAAACTAACTGTAATGGACGGTCGGGCTCAGAGCCCACCGCTTACTCGTGTGGACCCGGCCCGGTTTCAACCTTCATGATCGCAATCGAGGACCGAATCAGTTGCCGTCATCGCCGGAGCACACGACAGCACCACCACAGTCATCACATCCCTTCATTCTTTCATTCCTTCCAAACGAACGTAGAATTAGAGCGGCGGCACCAAACGAATCGCTTCCACGCCTAAACGCCCGATCGGTCGCTCGCTCGCTGACTGCTGCTCCGACGACGATGGGCGAGCGTTCCCATGGCGACGGGCGGCGGCAATCCTTCACGGAGCTACACACCAGATTGGATAGACTCGATAAGTCCTTGGTACCATTCGTTAATCCAACTCGAATCTCGTCTTGTTTATCTCCCTGCGCCTTAATTCCTATCTAGGCATTGATCAAATCCACCTCGGTGATGCACGTCAGATGAAGCTGCTAGAGGGTCGGAACAATCTATCGGCCACGGCACAGAGCGTTTGCCCGGAGAGGCAGCGCTTGCTTCCGGATTTGACCGTCGAAGAAGCCTGTGCGAAAGAATCGGTTATGGAACGCGTCTCGCTGCTCGAGCATCGACTGGCACAGGTAGGGTTTTGCATCAACGAAATTAGTTGAATCTTTTGTTTGGTTTTGATCTGTATGAAAAAAATTCCTTTTGCAGATCTCGGAAAAATTCCTTCGTGATACAATTTGTTTGTTCTTGTTTATGATGATAAGAATTATACTTTCATTGAACATTGCAACAAAAGGCACACACAAGTTGGATGAATGCCTCTTTCACCACACTCATGATATGGTGAAGAAAGCCTTCATCACCTTTTGATTTTGCATTACATAGATGGAGGTGCATCATTTTCATTTGCAAGTTTAGTTGAAATCTCAAGTTATCTTATCAAGTAACTTGAATTAGGAGCATATACATGATTCAATTGTTTATCATCTACATATGCTTTTTAAAACATCATATGTATTAATTTCTTAGCCTTGTATATAGTTTGCAAGTATGATAAATGAGGAAGGCTCCCTTTACTTGTCACTAGCAATTGTTTATTTAATACTTTCTTAAAACAACTTCCATGAATTATTTAGTGGAAAAAACATACCATCATCCAATCAATATTATTGTAAGTTTAAAGAAGTCAAGTGCTTAGATTAATTTTGATTTCTGCTGACTTGTGTTAAAATTATGGTATTGTTCAAGCCTGTTTTTTAATATCAATATTTCCTTGATAATATGTTTACAGTGCTATATATCATATCTTCACAGATAGTAATAAAATAAAATACACTAAAATGTGAATCCCTGTCAGGTTTATTCTAACTATATCTTTATCCTTTCATTTATCCTCTTTGATCTTGTGATTCATTCAAATATTTTGAAACAAATAAGAAGTTTTCTACTTTCCATTAAAATTGTTAAGATTGGGAGTTGCACTTGCACTTTAATAATGGCTGTGATGTTAGTTATAATCTTCTCAGCTATATCTTTTAACATGCTTCAATTGATATCCACAGTTAAGATTGGGAATTGAAGCAAGTAAGTCAAGTTCATCGACTACACACTCTATTGGGAACCCATCCACAAGCCTCAACTCCAGCAGTAAACAACCTTTTCCCACTAGAAATAAGCAAGAAATAGTTCCTGCTCAACAGAAGGACAAGCAACAAATAGTACTTGGCAAACCCTTCAAAAATAAGAACAATTCCAAGGTCAGTTTATCAGATAACTTTGTCAGCGTGCATCCATATAAAAGACATAAAAAAAAAAAAATTAGATTGAGGTGGTTCAAACTTATTTAAAGATGATTAATGATTTAATAGATTCTATAAACATATTGATGTTCAAAGAATAATTGTGTATAGTGTTAATGTATGATAATTTACTGTGAAATGTATTTTTTCTTCCAGTGTGAAATTGAAGAAGAGGATGAATCAACAAGCCGTCAGCAAGAAAAGGATGGGAAAAATCTCTCTGGCACGCAGCAGAAAAAGATCAAATCCAAACCTGGCATATCATGGCGATGCAAGAGGTTACTGGGGTGTTGATCTAGCGGGCTTGCCTCCTTAATGTTTAACCAAAAAGAAGAATTTGTTTTTTTTTTTTTTTTTTTTTTCCCTATTTTTTATTCGAAACATGATTTTAATTAGTTTTTATATGTATTTTGGTAGCAGAGTTTCCTATGGTTAATCACTGTGATTTTTGCTAGAAATCTTCATTTATCATTTCCTTTGTGGCTTTTTTCTTGTTATATAGTTCATGGCATTGTCATTCAATATCTTGTAGTTGGGCTCTGGAGGGGAGTATGATTGATGACCTCTCAAATATTTTTTGGAGATATCGAAATTTCACAGAGTAATATATATGAAATGACTTGGAAAATGAGGTAAAACAATCTAGGCTCTAAAGGAAATCTCTCTCCTTTGAATATTAATTTGTTTGATTGTATTGGTGTTATCTAAGTTTTTTGTGACTTTTTTTTTGTATAACATTATTTATCAAACTGTTGGTGAAATAAATTGTTGATAAAAAATTTATATAATATGGATCTGAAACTACAAGTGTTTAGAATATGACACAAAATTTAGAAATATGTTAATATTTTTATCATTCTGCCTAAAGGTTTTTAAAATATTTATTTATTTACCTTAATACTAGCGATGAGTAAAAAACAAGTTTATTAGTATTTGAATTTTTTAGACATACAAATAGAGTTTTTTTTTATAAGCTACAAAGGGAGGCGTATGATCCTTAACCAAACTATATTTTATAAGGGTGAGCAAGAACAAATAGAGGGTTAGTTTTTTTAATCTACAAATAAAGACTTAGTTTTTTTTTTTAAAAATTTGGTTCTAAGAAGATTGGTCATTAGGGTAATTTGAGATACGCCAGTAAACATCCCATCAGCATCTTAAGTCAATTCATCTGTTAATTTGTCAAAATTGAAACTCAATACTTAGAAGTATAAGAAACTTCATAGGTCAACCATCTATTACTGTAAATTTATCAGTTAATTCACTTAAATTAGAATTCAATCTTTAAATATTTAAAAAAGTGAGAAGATACTTTATCACAACACTATTACCGAGGATAATATATCAAACATTAATATTGTTGGATTAGTAAAAAATACCATCAACCGACTATTAAGAAAAATGATTAATTTGAGCACACCTGAATTAGTGAATTGAATTTTTTATTGTTTCGATTCTCATAATAAAATTTGATCGGTTTATCAAAAAAAATTGTTCAATTTTAATTTAATTAATTCAGTCCATTCAATTATTAAATAATTATTCATCATTACATGTTAATAGTAAAAAATATTAATCATCAAAATTTATAAAAGAAATACTTGTATAATTTTTACTACATAAATGTTTCTATACAAATTTACCAAATTATTCTGATTTTGGAAAAGAAAAATGGATACGAGTCAAATTTGGGCAGCACCGACTAGTTCTGGTTTTTAAGGGCATCGGCGAAGATTCTTGTTTGTTTGAATATAATCTTTTTTTTATTAATCGGACAAAGTGAAGAAACTTGGAGGAGAATATCAGCGGCGAGTTCGAACTCCTTCGCGAGGAAGTAACCCTACTACATCTGGCGAGAGGAGAGAAGATTGAAGGTGAGGAATTCTGCTACGCGGTGGACTAGTTTCGATTACAAGGCATCGAGATTGGAGAGGCAAGTTTCAGTTTTCTCGTCGATCTTTTTTATGTGAGATTTGAGCCCTTATTCTCTTGCTTTTGCTTAAATGTTGCTGAAATGAGGAAATTGATGAAGTTCTATATTTGAAAAGATCTTTTTTTTTTCCTTTTGATTTTGATTTTGGTTTTGGTTTTGGTCGTTGTAAACGAATTTAATTTACCTCAATTTGGTCGAGCCTTCCCCAATCGCACGATGTCGGCAGAGAAGGAAACCAGGAAAGCAAGCTATTTATGGCCACGACTCGCCGCCGCCGGAGGAAAGTCTCTTCGATTTTATGCTCAGGGACGAAGTCCTTAGATGGATCGAAGTCTCCCTACGCCAACAACTAGTTCAGTGTCTCCTCTTCCCTCTAGATCTACAAATTTTTACTTTCTGTTCTTTCCTTTTTTTCTCTGATCTGCTCATGGTTCTTAAGGGAAGATTCCCGTATTAGAATCGTTAGGCTGGCAAGAAATCGACCGATTTTGGTCCAAGTAATATTGATCTAAATTGTGGCTTCCTTCCAAATTCCACACGATTCCATTAATATCTAATAGATTCCAGCTTTCAATTCCTCAAATATTAGCAATGCTCAGATATGTATCAGCTAAGGAGGCAAAGATCAGTGTTATTAGATTTATGAGAGCTGTAGGTAGAGAAACTTGAATTTGGTGGCTTTGAATTTAAATAATCTGCTTGCAGCACTGAACTTTGCTTCAGTGGTGGAATCTTACTTGTTCGAAAATGTTAGTGATCGTGTGAAAGATAAGGAAAATTTGATGGATATATGATAGGTCAGGGAATTTCTGTGTGAAAGATTCTTATATTGTTCTAGGTTCAAACTGCCAATAATTTCTCATGTTCAATAGTTATGGAGAACTTTTGCAGTTGAAGATACTGGTTTGTAATTTAATTGGAAGCTAAATGTTTGCTAAGCCTCTTAAACAAAGGGGTGCAGCTGCCAAAACTTACCTGTTTGTGATGTAGAATTGAACTGGAAGTTGTTGAGCACATGGTCATAGCTTGTAGTGGGGGGCGTGGGGCATAATGTGGCCTCCTACTTTTTATTGACTATGTTCAAGTCATTGCAGTGGTGGTTTGTACAAACACAGGAGGAAGATTTTGATGTTTTTATTTAGTCAAGGAAAGTTGGACACGTTGCGGATAGAATGCTATAATTGAATATTCAGAGGTTAACATTCGCAATTAACATTCTATTGTAGTCATAGATGGCAAAAGAATTCCACTAAGGAGAAGAATGACATGTACTCATGTGGTTGAAGATTTAAACCACGGGATAAAAGAGGTTGAAGGTGAGACAATAAGTAGGAGGATGTTTTAGGGCTTATAAAAGATGAGTTGGAGTAAGTGTCTAGATGTTAGTGGGTGTGGTGACATGTAATGGCTTAACCCTTACCAATTTCAAGCCATTTTTTTAAAAAAGAAAGAATTAAGCCCAAGCAAATAATCAAGGAAAGAGGCAAAACAACTCATTGTGCTGATAAAAGAATACTAGAAAAACATAACAAAGGATGTTAATGAACTTATTACGAATGTGTTAAGCAATAGAGGGGATTCCAGGAACTCATAGTGGATATATATACTCAACGATCAAAAATCACCTATCAAGCATAGTGCAATGAATCTTATTCAAGATTCAAATACAAACAAACAAACAATGGGTTGCTTGCAACTTATAAGTGTTAGTTTGAAAACTTGTTTCGAAAGTGATAACACATTAGATGTTGATTCTATGATTACTGTTTATATCAATGACCTATTACATTGTTGCCTAATGTTGATTGCTGTGTCTTTCATTGTAAGTTAGATATTTTTCAATGTGGAAGTATGAATTTAAGTGTCAATAAACCTATTTTGTTGTATGCAAAGTTAACTTTTATAAATATATATTTTAAAGTATCTTATTGTTAACTTTTATTAATAAGTCACTTGAACTTCGTATAGTCAAACTCAACGACTACCTCCTTATTTTCTTGTCAACAACCAACATTAACATATACACTCTGAGTAAGATATTTACACACCTGTCGACTTTGTTAAGAGTATTAGTTAATAAAGCGTTATGTAGTGGGTTTAGTCAAGTTTTTAGATTTAGGGCTAGGTGTGGTCTATGTATATGTAATGATGTCTCTTGTGATTATGATATAATATATTTTATTATTTTCTCAAACTCTACATAGTATTAGGGCCCCTTTATAAAGTTAAGGTTTTCCAAACAGGCATTTGCCTTGAGGGAGGCCAACAACTTCCTTCTCAACTTTTTTTTTCTTTTATGCCTTCTCTCTCATCCACACAAAGGCCACAATCATATTTTTTTTGGCCTTGGGGGAGTATATGTTAAATTTCATGCTAAATTATAGAAACCATTTTCTTAAAATAAAAAACAGAAACAAAAGCCTTTGTATCTTGCAAACTGATCATTTCCTTGTGATCATAATGATGATATTGCTAAAGCTTATTTTTCTTTTAGGAGTTTAGCCCTTTGCCATCTGTAGACATGTATAGTAATCTTGGTAATCAGGCTGGGGTCCAAGGCCCTGCAGTTAATCCTCAGCCTAATCCTTTTGGTAATGCATTCAACGGAGCTGGTTCAGGACTTATTCGAGGTGGTCTAGGGGCATATGGAGAGAAGTTTCTTGGCTCAAGTTCTGAATTCATGCAAAGCAATGTGAGTATCCATTTTAGTTGGCGTTGATGAGAATTTACAAATCTAATCTACTGATGGAGTCATATGCTCATTTAACATCTGAGGTTTAATGATGCAGATTAGCAAGTATTTCTCGAACCCACAGTATTATTTTCAAGTAAACGATCAATATGTGAGAAACAAGCTGAAGGTCATTTTGTTCCCATTACTACACAGGGTAACACATTTTTCTTCTTCAGCTTTTCTTTAGCATACGTCTTTCTCAATAAAGATCTCATTTATTGATAACGCGATCTTTACAGGGCCACTGGACTAGGATTACTGAGCCAGTCGGAGGCAGGCTGTCTTACAAACCACCAATTTATGACATCAATGCACCAGATCTTTACATTCCATTTATGGCCTTTGGCACCTACATTATTCTAGCTGGCTTCACATTTGGTCTTCTAGGAAAGTAAGTCACAGGACTATTGATCTTCTTTCCCATCTGTACGAAAGCTATTAGACCAGCACTACAAATCATTCATGTGATATTGCAGATTTAGTCCAGAGGCATTGAGCATACAGTTCACAAGGGGACTTGCCGGCTGGTTCTTGCAGGTTTTGCTACTGAAGGGTATGTTATATTCATTAGGGAGCGGAGAAGCACCGTTGCTTGATATCGTGGCTTACGGAGGGTACACATTCACAGGCCTGGCCTTGACTATGTTGGCTAGGCTCTGCTGGAGCTACTCCTATTACTTTCTGATGCCGTTGACAAGTCTATGTATGGGGGTGTTCTTGGTGAAGACCATGAAGAGGGTGCTTTTCGCCGAGATGAACCGTCACGAGAAGCATTCGAGCCGGCAGCACTATATTCTTCTCTTAATGGCGATTGCTCAATTCCCTCTCTTCTTCTGGCTCGGCAAAGTTAGAGCATGAGAAAGGTTATGTGACAGTTATTTCATTGGGTTACCATTCAGATGAAGGCAGAGGTCTCAAAGGCAGATATTCTTATCTTCACCAATTAAATTGCTCGTCTCCTAGAATGGTCCCAGACTTCTGAAAACCTTTTGAAGATGTGGGAGATGGTATTTAGTTGCTTGTGTATTAAACCCGACCCAAATGCCTCCAAATGCATTGTCAGGATGCCACTTTTTATTGTGTGTTTTTTTTCTTAAATACCCCTTCAATTTTGATTTATCCTCTCTTTTTTCTCTCTAGAGTTACTTATACCGTTTATTTTGTTTTGGATTAGCTTCTCCTAGAGGTGTAAATTGGGCTGCCTGCAGACCGGTATGTGGCCCAAATTTTCATGAGCTGTGGTGTGAGCGACCTACTATACCAGCAGGCTATCTTTGAAGAAGCCCGTCTCTTCCAACTTTATCGCCCACTTCATCTTTCATGTCCCATTGATCATTGTCCTATGCCGGTTGGCTTGGTAGACTTACTACAATGGAAGTATGCTCTAGGAGAAAAAAAATCTCTCTTAATCCTTAGTTAATTTTTTTTCTTTCGTATAATGTATTATTGCTATCATGTCCCATCGATCTTTAGCTCAGAGTTAGTGATGCCTCCGGTTTTGTTCCATTTTTTTTTTAAACTCAGACCTGTATGTTTTCCCTTGCTAAAAGAATTGGATAATCTTAAAGTTACTTATTCTAACCTTGAGCAATAAAAAAACAGGGGACATCATATGGCTTAACTCACCAATCCAAAGAATAATAGGTCATGGAGATATAACTTTATAGTGGAGTTTTGTTACTTTATCTGTGTGATGTGTAGTGAATTCTCAAACGAATAATTAAAAAAAATTAAGATTCTAATTTTAAATGGAATGAATTTTTTAAAGATCAATTTCTAAACTTGTATTAAATGTACTTTATCATTCTTCGTTCTTGCTTTGTTAGGGCATCCATTGTGACATAGACGGCAAAAAGGAGCTTCCTCGTAGAGTGGGAGTGAGTTTTTTGTTGTTGTTTTTTTTTTTTTTTCCTTTTTGAAGAAGCAACTTCGTGTTTATGGAGTTGCTTCTTCGTTTTTTTAATATTAATATGTTTTTTCAATTTCTATTTAAAAAAATAAAAATAAAAAATATTAAAAAATATTAGTGAAATCCATAAAAAAAAGTTATTTTGAGAATTTTTAATAATGAAAAGATATGTTAGATTTTTTACTCAAAATGTGGCACAGATGTGGTATTGAAAGAGCACTCCAAGAGCTGTCACAACTGTCGATGCTTTTATAATGAACTTATGTAATAAAGGAAATTGATTTAGAAGAAAATTTATGTTAGTAAATTTATGATATAATATTTTTTTAGGTGTTCGACTTAGTTCTATAGAAATTTTTAATTAATTATCTGGATAAATTAAGAAGAGCTCATAGTATATGGTCTATAAATCTAATATTTTTAGATCAATCCATTAAAAAAATACATCGGTTAATTCGTGAAAATTAAAATTCGATGTGGGAAGATACATCATTTTTCATCCTAAGCAAAAGATAAATGTCCAAGTATGATGATTACAATCAGTTGTAGGGCAGGGCCAACTATTTCGTTCATTTATTTGTACAACAACCCCATGCTCCGTATCTTCTATTTGTTTAATGCCTTAATGCCTTCTCCAGGTCATCATCACTATCAACTTCTAGAATATTTTATTTCCCATGCGATTCCCATTTATAATTATTTAAATGTTATCCATAAACAATCCATTAGATAACATGAGAATGATTTGGTCAACACTAAATAAGTTTAATCATGAATATTTTGTTTTTTTTTTCCTCTGTCTTTTAATATGTTAATTAGGCATTTAAGCATTAAATAGAGCTCTGATAGATCTATTAGATAACATGAGAATGATTTGGTCAACACTAAATAAGTTTAATCATGAATATTTTGTTTTTTTTTTCCCTCTGTCTTTTAATATGTTAATTAGGCATTTAAGCATTAAATAGAGCTCTAATAGATCTGACCACGGTATAAAATTGACGGTTTAATAGTTTAGAACCGTCGATTGAACAATTTCTGACAGATTGACCTTTAATCTTAACCATTCAAGATGAATACGATTCATGATTCAAAACCGCTGATTCACGGTTCACTATGATTCAAAATTATTATATTAAAAATTTTAAATTTTAAAATCTATTTTTAAAAACTTGCAGTTATTTAAGCTCCCTACGTATCAGCATCCCCTTTGGATATAGGGGAATCAAAGGCCATATAGTCTTTTACATTTTTACCTTTTTACATTAATAAGTATTTTTACTCACTTTTATTTTTAGTTCCCGTTGTATCCATTCCTTCGGTATCAAAATCTTCTACTTTATCATCTGAAAGTTGTATTCCTTGAATTCTTTTCTCAGCTCTGGTCCAATCGTCGAGTAATGCTTGAGCTTTCAATGAGTCGGGAGACAAAGTCGATCGTTGTTCATCCAATATGTTACCGCTGGCACTGAACATCCGCTCCACAGTAACAGTTGACACTGGACAAGCTAAAATTATTTTTAGTGATCAAAGAGAGGATGGGAAAGCTTTGAATTTTTTGCCACCACCCTTTAGGATATCGAAATTTTCACTATGTGCTTCACTAAAATCAAAAGAATTCATAAACTAATTTTTAATTTCCTATATGGAATTTGAGTATCCTCATAAACGTTTAGTCCATTCTTTTAATAAAAGTTGTACTTTTATAAATTTTAAATTACTGTTAATAGTTTGTTGTGTTTCTTAAATATTAGGTTGTATTTTATATTTTACATAATGTTGATTATAAATATCATATAAATAAATTTAACATTATATATAATATTAACTGAATCAAGAAGAATATATTTAATTGAGGTTAAAGAGTAATAATATAAAGTTAATATTTCTGGTAAAAATTAGTTATAATACAAACTTAACATTTCTTGTAAAACTTATAATTTAAATATAGAATTTAAAATAAATACAATTAAATAAATTTTATGAATAATATAAAAATAGTTTTTTCATTCAATTTTCATAACTAATATATAAGAAGATAAAGATTCATTATTATTAATATGTTCATTTAAAACTAATACTATACTAAAAAAATTTCTAAAATTAAATGAACAGTGGGATAATATGTTGGTGCCCCAAGTAAGTTTTAATATGATCAACCAAGTTAGGTTTGTTGGAAATTGAGGAGGCCGAATTCTTGCTCTTACCTATAGATTAGTGCGCAACGAAATACTAAACAATAAGAGCAATGCTAACAATCAAGACTTACTTGGTATCCACCTC
>JBAMIE010038740.1:0-18622 GCA_037177295.1 Kaempferia parviflora
GTAAAGACAATTTATCAATATACCATAAAAATTCTCCAATGAGCACATCCTACTAATCCCTCTATCTGTTTAAAAAAAAATAATTAATTTTTATTATTTTAAAATTTTATTTTTAGCTTGGGCTGGGCCGGAATTCATCTTACCGACCCGGTAGTCCGGCCTTGACCATTACTACTCGAGTCGTCGTCACCGGGAAAACGTAGCTTTGGCCCGCCTCCCGAGTACAGCAGACGAGACCTTGATCGCCCCTCCCTTTTTGCTCATCGCATCCTCCGTTATCGAATCCTCCAAATCTTCGATTCCGGAGTCCGATCGACGAAGAAGAGAACACTAAATCCTTGAATTCCATTGAATGCGATAACCCCGCGTCTTACCGATTTCGGTTTTTATACCATGGGCGCGAGTAGGAAGCTGCAGGGCGAGATCGATCGAGTCCTAAAGAAGGTGCAGGAAGGCGTCGACGTCTTCGATAGCATTTGGAACAAGGTATCCGGGTGGCCACGTCGGTTTCATTATTGGTCGCGCGTGTGCGTGTGATAACTGGATGTTTTTGTAGGTTTACGACACGGAGAATGTGAACCAGAAAGAGAAGTTCGAGGCGGACTTGAAGAAGGAAATCAAGAAGCTGCAGCGGTATCGTGATCAGATCAAGACATGGATTCAGTCGAGCGAGATAAAGGATAAAAAGGTTGATTTTTTAGTGGATTCAGTGCATTGCATTTTTCAATGGCTTCTCTGCTACTGCCTCGCTGGATTTTGGACTTACCAGTTATGTTCTCAGATTAGTTGAAGTGCTATTACAATAACTATGTTGAATGTGGACTGTATTTGTGATTGTACTACTTATTTATATGAATCACCTCATCTTTTCTATCCAGTTTGCTAATATGTGATTCCTTGTTTTTGATGGTGTCAGCAGTTTGTAGTGTTAGTTGAGTGGTTTTCTTTTTTAAAACATAAGGTGTCATGGTTCTGTGGTTGATAATCAGTTTCATTACATACCTTGACATAGGTTTGTGCCTCTTATGAGCAGGCTCTCATGGATGCTCGCAAGCTCATTGAACGTGAAATGGAAAGATTCAAGGTTTGCGAAAAAGAGACAAAGACAAAAGCATTTTCCAAGGAAGGTTTAGGTCAGCAACCAAAGGCAGTAAGTTTGATGTTTGCAAATTCTCTTCACCATTGGTTAACTTTGACGTATAAGACTCCACTTTATTCAGTTACAAAATAAAATTTCCCTATTAGATGCTTGACATCACTCTCAAATGTGCTTATTCATTTTTAAAAATAATTTAGGCTAGCTACAGATTGTTCTGAGAGGGAAATGACATTTTTGCTCAAGAAGACTGAATTTTGAGAACCTCTGGAGGTGTACCTAAATATACATAAGAGGTCTAACCTATGGCAATTGATATGCCTATGTTGAAACTTTATATGCTCTTACTTTTTAGTCCTCATAATGGTTCATCAACCTGCGGAAGTATTTTATGTCTATATTTACATGCACATCTGATGAATGCTGAATTTCTCTATTGCTCTTCCGATAAAAATGACTTAGATGTTTCACTTTGTTACTTCTTATTCCATATTAGATATATTATTTGAGAAGTTCATCTATTTGACTAATTCAGACATGTATTACTTAGACATTGTCAAGACTAGTCCCGGCCATTGTTGAAAATTGTGGAGGATTTTGCTAGGCCTGAGCATTTAGCGTTTTTTTTCAAACATAAGTCTAGGTAATCATCTAGAGACTCGAATGTTGCAAATGAGTTTACCTATATGGAGCTCAATGATGGGATAAGATTTATGTAGTCCGAATGGCTTCTTGTTGTATCTTTCCATATCTTAAAATTCTTCAACTCCATTTTGTTTATTTTTGAAACGTGGCTTATCTGACACTTTCTTTGTGCAATGAATAGGATCCAAAAGAGAAGGCCAAATCAGAAACGAGGGAATGGCTCAACAATGTGGTACATGTGCATTTTAACTATGCCATCTTCATTCTTTTATTCTGTCACTGTCATGTTTTTCAATTTTTCATAACTTTTTTTTTTGAATGCTTGTCCACCTCATGAATCTTGGCAAATCTTTTTACTGAATCCTGTTTCATCTGTCTTGTTTATTGTTGAACTGAGCAACTATATTATGTGGGTGCGAGTATTAATTTTAGGTTGGAGATTTGGAGACTCAAATTGACCATTTTGAAGCTGAAATGGAAGGGCTCTCTGTCAAGAAAGGGAAAACAAGGCCACCTCGCCTGGTAGTTAATATAACATGCTATCATGCAGAATTACTCAGCAAATACACTATACTTGATATGGTGCATCTTGTTTCAGACACATCTGGAGACATCCATCACCAGGCACAAAGCTCATGTTATGAAGTTGGAGTTGATTTTGAGACTGTTGGACAACGATGAGTTGAGTCCTGATCAGGTTAATGATGTCAAAGACTTTCTTGAAGATTATGTTGAACGTAACCAGGTATATCTTAGCTACTGGTTTGAGTCTTTTCTGTTTCTTACCCTACTGTCCACATAATCAGTTTTTCTATGTGGTTTTCATGGTAACCATTTCAATTATTTTTGAAGGAGGATTTTGATGAATTTAGTGACGTTGATGAACTTTACGTCTCTCTACCACTTGATAAGGTAGAAGCACTGGAAGATCTTGTTTCGCTTGGTCCTTCCAGTCTTACTAAGGTAACTTGTCATTTCTCATTTATCTTTTGTTTGATATGATCTTGATTTTGAAGAGAAATGTTATGATCACTTAATGTCATTTGATCAGTTTGACCATAAATGTCTTATTACATCATTAAGTTTTCATTTGGATTTATAAAAAAAAAATGCAAATTTCATGCTTTCTTCTTGCACTTCCTTTCTGTTTCATTTTTTTTTAAAGATGAATCTTTTTAACTATTTCTATTTACTGTTCTGAAATTGCTTTAAGAAAGAATTTTGCCCAGAAGAGAGGTGAGAAAATTGATTTCAACGATGAGCTACTTCTGTTTTCAAGCTACATTTATTAAGAAACTTAAACGTGATTTTGACTTTTGTTGTTGGAAAAAAAGAATTAAGCCAGTCAATGTCTGTTCTATGCTCACATAGAAGAATTGATGGTTGTGTTAGGATCTGACCATCGATTGCCAAACATTAAAAAAGGATGATAGTTGTGGACATTGACTCTTTCCTTATCAAAGAAAATTGCCTTCTAATATGCTTGATATTTATGCTACCTTGGTAGTTTCTGTGGACTTGGAAAATAGCATGTATATCCTTTGAAACATAGTAACCTTTCTTATTTCCAACTCAAGATTGAGTTGCATATTTTCATCCTTGCAAAATCATAAAATTTGAGAATGTCATTATAATTATTATTGATTGTTGCCATTAGCATAAACATGGACCCAGGGCAATTGTTTTTAAATTTTGTCCTACTTAGGACGAGATCGAGTGGATTTTCTTTAGCTACTGAAGCTCACTATAGAGTTGAGAACACAAGCTTGGTGAAGTATGATGATTTTATTGATTCAAATGAATCATTATTTGAAATGGTTGTAGCAATTTGTGGGCAAAGGTAGGGAATGAATAGATGCTGCAGAACAGGAAGAGAAAAAAGAGAGTGAATAGGGAAATATTTTAGATAGGAAAGTAAACTCAATCACTAAACTAATCAGTCCAACCAATATATGTATGTTCTATATTCTCATTATTTATGCATTTATGTCCATCAAACTAATTGTAGGTATTCTATTGGTCTTATTATATGTCCGTCCAGGGGTTCATATTTAGCATTTACTTTTCCCTTTTTTCTCCATTCATGCGCTGGAAGAATTTCCAAGTTTTTAGATATCTTTTGTAATTTTGTCTGGCCTGAAAATCTGTATGTATTGGTTGATCAGGTTCTTATATCAACATGCTTCATTATTTGCTTGCATAATTTTATGCTGAGCAAGCACCACATTTGCACAAAAATCTTTTTTAAGAGATGGTGTTTCACTTGCAGTTTATATCATTTATTTTGTCTCACATATGTTCACATATTCAAAGTGTTGGAATTTGAACTAATTTTAAGAACATATCTGCATTGCAAGCGCATGGAGACCAAGAGCCTCATGCAATGGTTTATGTTTGAAATGTTACTAAAAGATGCTCTGCTTTCTTTCTGTTCTTTATTTGCAAAAATTAGTTCTGTAGCTTGTCCTTTTCCCTTACAATTCTTTCTTTTCTGTCCTATTATTTTGCAAACAAGACAAACGTTGTAAACTTCCTTCATGGTTTTGTATAATGTTTCTTTATTAATTTGTTGGCAGATCGCTTTGTCATCGGAGTCACAGCACACATCTCAGGATCAAGGTGAAGATGCAGTTCCTCAGGAAAGTAATTCTGATGCCACACCAAATACTCTACTTTCTACTGGATCTTTGGCACCAACACTCCATCCAGCTATTAGTTCTGGGGTATCTGTGGTCCCTACTTCAGCTGTGAGTGCTAGCGTTCCTGTACATCCATCCACTTCTGCACCAGCAGCTTCAGTTTTACTTTCTGGTCCACCAAGTGAAAGAAGTGTTACAGAGAGCTCTATTGCTGTCTCTTCGCCCCTTCCCTCAGCCAACTCAGTGAAGGAGGAAGACACAACCTTCCCTGGGCGAAGGCCTTCACCAGCCATCCCAGAAATTGGTGTAGGGAAAGGTATTAGCAGAGGGATATCTAATCCTGCATCAATCAGTACTAACATGGCTTTCAGTTCAGCCAGTGCAATATCTGAAAATGTTACTCTTGGTTCTGTTCCAGCATTGTCTGATATATCTAAGCATAACTCTTTAAATGTCGATGAGAGAATTGGAAGTGGACTTGCACAGCCATTGGTTTCTTCTGTAAATAACAGAATCCTATTGCAATCATTGCCCAAAACAAATGATGGAACTAGTTCAAATGATTATAATAATGTGGGAGAAGCTCCTATTTCAGGAGGAAGAGTCTTTTCACCTTCTTTAGTCCCTGGAGTTCAATGGAGAGCTCAAGGCGCAGCTTTTCAGAATGCAAATGAAAGTGTAAGTTGCTTGAGATGTTATAATAGACTAAAAAACTGATGTGTTCAATTGTATAGTTTGGTTGTCATTTGGTGGTTTACTGGTTTATCTGATTGTCCATTTCAAAATATGTGTACATATAAGCCTGGTTTCTCCTGGAATTCAGTTGCAACTGTTCATATTGTTTTTTCATGTTATTGTAATTTGGTTTTCTAGTTAGGTTTAATGTGTAAGGAGTTTGTGACACTTGTGTATCCTCTTGCTACTGTTGATCAGTTTTGATAATAAGGTACATAATGCTGGTATTTGGAGGTGCTCTGTTTTCTCATTGAGTCTGTCACTTTGGAAAGCTTGTTGTAACTTTTATATTTGCTATCTGAGCGCTTTCTACTTCTAGCAGGTTCAAATATCAGTCCTAGATTGTGTAGGATTGGCCCAGAATATGAAACTTGTAGTTGCAACCATATCAATCCTATGATTACATGTTATCGCTCTGATAATGTTCATTTTCTCAATGACGAATTCGAAGTGATGTTTCATGACATTGCTCATGTTTTGTCTGAAAGACAATTTTGCTGAACTACAGATGTCCACTTGCACGTGTTTTTGAATCAAACTTTCCTGCTCACCTTCCATGAGTATCATCTCCATAGTATTTCTCTAATAGGTCATCTGACTCATCTCAGATTGCATGGATTGTCAAACCATTTGCGTTAATATTATAGTAACTAATCTCTTGTTTGTTGCTTTATAGACATTTTTCACATTATAGGAGCCTTGTTAAATCATCTTAGTTGTACAGAGTGCATTTGCTGGATTTGGCTTCAACTCTTACTGCCTTTTCTTGTTCATTCTTAGATGATAAATACATCCTAGTTTTTTAGCTTCAGATTCATCCTGTTTATAATTAGAGGATTTGTTCTGATCTCTATATTTTTTATAGGCAAGTTGGTGTGTAATAAAAATACTTGCCCAATGAAATCATTGATGTGTATTTATTGATATTGTCGGCTAAAAAGATGAATTACTGAATTGCAAAGTTTTTTTTTATATTAATTTTTTGTTTAATTCTTTATTCGGCTTTCTCTTGTGTTTGCAAACTCTTTCTAGAGCATTCACATGCTCTCTTGGACTCACAGTCTTTTCTAGTACTCATCTACTTGCCTTATGTGTTTGAGTTGAGCCCTTTACTTCTATGTTAGCATAGACTGGCAGATATTTATGATGATAGCCCACATGTTGGGTAGAATCACTAATAGCTTTATTTTTTCCTCACCCGTTAGTCTTAGATGTCAATTTCTTCTCATTTGATAGTGTTTGAGACCGAATGTTTAGGAGCACTTTACTTTTTTATTTTGTCACATTTTGGTTGATTCCCATTAGTTGTGTGACATTGGTTGATAATTGGTTGTCCAAGTTGATAATCTTGTTTGTCCTTCATTATATTTTTAGAACTTGTATTTTTGGTTGTTTTCTAGTTTATCTGGATGACACTGAGCTAGCTTATTTGCATCCAAGCTTAAATACCTTGGTTGAAATATTTTGCCTTCCAACACTGAGATCCCAGCCTGATTGATTCTTTTGTTTAGGGTCAATTTCGGGGGCGACCTGAGATTGCTCCTGATCAGAGGGAGAAATTTTTACAGAGGCTCCAACAGGTGCAACAAGGTCACAGTAACCTTCTCAATGTGTCACATATCTCTGGTGCCAACCACAAACAGTTTACTACACAACAGCAGAGTTCCCTTTTGCAACAGGTCCTACAAAATTTTCTATCCTACTTATGAAAGGTCTTTTTTATTTTCTGTATGTATCACTTTTCCTAACCAATTGCTGGAATTGCATGCTTTTCTGTTTCTAACTAAATGAAATTACTTCATGCATATGCTATTTAATGATGAAATTGACTTGTCACTACAATAAGAACCTTAGTATGTAGTATGTTAATGTACCAAAAATCTGCATCTATTGGTTGGCATTCCCAAATAATCATTCTCTATTAGTGATCCTAAACTATTAGGCTCTGTTTAGCTCGTGGATGAAAATAGCCTTCTGGCAAAAGCAGCAATGACATCATGGGGAAAAGAATCCATTATGGATAATGATTGTTCCCTGTTGGTTTACATAGCCAAAGGAAGAGGAAGAAGGGAAAGAATGAGGTTAGAAAGAAAGTTATGAGAATACCCTTCTTTCTGCATTCGATCTTGCGACTAGAGTGTAATATGTAGGTTCCAAGAGGATTCAAATCTGAAGTGGTAATTGCTGTGAGATATGGATGACATGATTGGATGTGTAATATATGCATGTATCGGTAGTTTGCTTGAGTGACACTGATGTGGCAAAGCGATTCGCTCACCCAGCGCCTCCGCCAACCCGTCTCTAGGCCAACACGGAGGAGGTAAATCAGGGTGACTACTAGCTATTAGTGCAAATAGTTAAAGCATAGGGAGGTATATGCTCGGACGCGCCTTGTTTTGATCTCAAGACCTCATGTGGCAACCTCCCATGCCTTAACCATCGCACTGCCCCGAGGGGACTTCTTGAGTGACACTGAGCTGCTTATTATGGTTTTATCTCTGATTGATTATTGAAAATTTCTGTATTTTACAATAATTGATTGTCTTAGGAGCACCAATGTCTGGTTGATTATTTCTTTCTTATGGAACAACTGGGTTGCATCTAATGAAAAGTTCTTTTGTTACCAGATATAAAATTCTTCATCTTTAACAACTACAAAACCTAAGTGGCATTTACCTCACGTTCTGGAAAATGATTTTGTGCTGTTTGATCTTGTTCCTTCAGCAACTTTACTAATATCCGGTGACAATTTTATGCACGCAGTTTAGTCCTCAAAATGCTCCTGTTTCACCTCATATTGCCCTGGGACTCGGAGTTCACGGTGCAGGTCTTGGTTCAGTTTCACCACAACAGCAACCAACTATTCTTCAGCAGTCCTCTCAACACCCTGCAGTATCAAGTGGAATGAATGATGGAGGTATGAAGGACTATCTTTAATTATTACTTCTGAACTTCCTTACAGTACATTGTCATTGTCATAAAGCAGATGCTGCAAATGCAAATGCAAATGCAGAAGACCAGCAACAACGGTGGCATAATATGTCGGAAGACCTGATCACAGATCCTATCTCAAGTCCCAGTCTCAACAAGATCATAGGTGATGACGATCTCAAGACATCATACACGGTAGGTACTTGTAGACTATTTTATCACTTGCTGCCAAGAAGGCAAATTATTTACTTGACTTCATCTTGTGCTAACAGTATGAAACATATTTAGATTATGTGCCAATAGGATCTAACTTATTAAGTTGTCAGTTAACCTAATAAATGAATTTCTTTGCAAGTGCCTACCTTTTGTGGTGGCACAGACACGCCAGACTAGAGCACGGACCCTCCTTCCCATGCCATCTCATGTTGAAAATTCTCAATAACGTTTAGAGTCAAGCAGTTCATTATGTCTTTTGGTTAAACTATCTCAAAGAATGAGGAAGAAGGGAGGAACAAAGGCGCCATTGCTATTAATCTATCAATAATTTCATGAAAAAGAGTAGAAGGGAAGAGGAGAGAAGCATATTCTTGGTGTAATATGGAGTGTATAATGTTTAAACCATCATGATCGTTAAGCCTTATCAGGCCCAACTATTTAGGTTCGGTGACAGGAATCCTATACCTCAGTTGGAATCTATGCTGGGTTATGAATTTTTTTTCCAATTACGTTAACTAGATTTTTTTGGCAATCTATAATAAGGAAAATGTAATATGGATTTGGAAAAACCATATTAATGTTCAAATGTTTTCTAAAACGGAAATTTTCTAAATGCGCCATGCTTGACATTAACTCATATAAAATTCATGATCCAACATTGTGAAATCATGTTTCGCTTATTGTTGTATTCACATCTAAGCACAGTCCATTAGTTTCCATGAATATACATTTTCTCAAAATATTTTCCTTCGGAAGGTAAGTGACTTCAGTAATACCATTTGTGCAAACTCTTACGACTGTTTATTTATAGATGGTGTTTGATGTAGTTAAGCTGTGCTTTTAACAAGATAGAGTAAAAGTAATATGGAAAAATTGATGAGTTAGGATCCAATTCCTTGACGCCGTGTTTTTGGTGATCTTCAGGGTACAGGTCCTGCTTCTGTTGCTGAAGGTAGTCAATTGTCTAGAGAGAATGAAATGTCACTTGGCCAACCATTACAAGCTGGTCAATCCTCAGCTAGCCTTGGTGTTATTGGTAGAAGAAGTGCACTAGATCTTGGTGCTATTGGTGACAGCATTAATGGCTTAGCTGGGAATTCTGGTGGAATGCATGATCAAATATATAACCTGCAGATGCTTGAAGCTGCATATTATAAACTCCCACAGCCTAGGGACTCAGAACGCGCAAAAACCTATGTTCCTGTAAAGAATCATTTTACCGTCTTTCACTTGAGGACTTCATTAATTCTGAACTGTTTTATGGTGCACATTGATAATTATTTTACAGATTGATAAAAGGTCCTTCATCTTCTAACTTTTTTTATTCCCTTCTCAGAGGCATCCTGCAATTACACCTGCTAGTTATCCTCAGACTCAAGCACCCATAATTGATAATCCTGCCTTTTGGGAACGATTGGGTCTTGATCCAATGGGCACGGATGCCTTGTTTTTTGCATTTTACTATCAACAGGTATGGAGTAGTTCTCGTATGAACTGATATTATTGTGGTTTTGTAAAAAAAAAAAAAAATTAGTTAGCAACTCTCTTGAATATATATTTGCAGGACACTCCTCAGCAGTACTTAGCTGCTCGAGAATTGAAGAGGCAGTCCTGGAGATTTCACAAGAAATTCAATACATGGTTTCAGCGGCATGAGGAGCCAAAAGTAACCAATGATAACTTCGAAAGAGGAAACTATGTCTACTTTGATTTTCATATCGCCAATGATGGTTCACAGCATGGATGGTATGTTGAATTGTCTATGTTCCTGTTTTTTAAATTTATATTGTATTATGGTAGGTAGAATGTTGTTGTTGTATGGTAGATGTTTCATACTTGCAGCTTACTTTCCTTTTATTCTTTTTCACCTCAATTGCAGTTATGTCCCCAAAGGATGTTATTTCCAAAGGGTGGTATTGTTTATGATAGTGGTTTTTATTAGGCTAGGGAGGTAATTTTATAGTTACCATGTGTAAGGCTTTAGGATCTAGAAGTTATTCCTAAAGTGAGGGACTAAGCAGAGCGAGCTAGGGTCTGTTTGTTTGGCATAAAATGTTGTACCTGTGAAAAATATTTTCAGAGGAAAATTTTTATAAGACTAATAGAAAAAAATATTTTTATAAGTATGAGCAGTTGATGACAGAGGGTGGAGGGTTCCTTGTTGTCAAGTCTTGAGGTTGGAAGGAAACTTGCGGTCAACCGTGAACAAAAGAGGGGGGCTTACGGACAGCAGCAGTGGGGTGATCATGGTTAACAGCAGCAGGGTGATCGTGGTCTGTGGGTAAAAATAACTGGTCTCAGTTGTGAGCCATTTTTTTGAGTAGCGGAAGAAGAAATGGATTTGGTAGTTTGGTCTTCCTTCTTGGCATTTCATCCTGCTTTTGAGATCTTTCTTCTGATCTCACATCTCAAGAGGTTGCAACTCTTCAATTGCCGTTGACGCTACCACTCTCCTATTGGGACAAGTAGTTTCGTTCTGAAACCTTACCTAATGTTTCAATTAGTGAATCAATAATTGAGTGATACTAATTCCCAATTCCTCCTAAGATAGAAACTGAACCAGTATTAACATCATTCTTACATATTCTCATGTTTCTGTGATATCACTATCACTTCATTGCTAGTTTGTTCCTTGCTAAGTGTGGCCAAAATATCGCCTTGCAGGTGCCAGCGGATTAAAACTGATTTCACCTTTGAATACGATTTCCTTGAGGATGAACTCGTCGTATGAACTTGCTAAATGCTAAAGAAGATGAAAGGAAAATGGTCGTTCTGGTATGATGTATTTTCCCTGGCTTAGTTGATTATGGAAAAAAAACAATTGTGAAATAATCATAATGTTACCAACTTTGGTTGAATTTATTGCACAGGAAGTTATTCCAATACTTTAAATTTGATTCTCTTCGCAGATGACTTTTTCAATACCCTGAGCAGAAGCTTTAGCGTTCGTTGACGATGTGGAGTAACCTTGCATCGACGCTTCAGTTTTTGAAAGAAAAATTGAATCTCTGTTGCATATATTATTTTACAATCTATTTTGTTTCTAATTTGCTGTGTATATATAGGGTAATTTTTAAAATGCTCAACTTTTATAAAGTAACTCTAGAAATTTAGAAGAGTGAAGTAGGCATTTTAGATTTGGATATAGAACATTTTGATAACAAAATGAAAATTTTATTTTGAGCTATTTCGATATATTATCTCTAAAATCGTAGATTTCTCTTTGGTTTTTTTTTATTAATTTTTAATGTAGATAATTTTTTTTCTAATTCATTTATCAAGTAAATTTAAAATATGTGGTAAAAGATAATTTGCTCGTCTTTAACTTTTTTTTTTTTTTTTTATCAATCTGTTCTTGGTTAATAAAGAGATAAATTATGAGAGATTATTAAATATTTAGTATAAATGGTTAAGATATAAGAAAGTCATACTCCGCATTAAAATTTGATCCCAAAATCTCTTAATCATTGCATCGCCCGAAGGGGTCAAGTAAATATAAAATGTGAGCATAACATGTTGGTGAAATTGGGAGGATTTCAGATGGGTGAGAATAAACTCTACGCCTCTCGTTTCCCAAAAACTACACCAGATTTGCCTTCGACTCCAGCAGGGTCCTTCGACACTAAATCAGGTCAATATATGGGTAGCAAGATGAACGGAGAAGTTATCGTATACAGACCGTTCCGAGGTCTCCATCTCTACTTACCCAGACACCTACCTGCGCGGAGTTGTGGCGCCTTAACCAAACACCTACCCGCGGAGAGTGTGGGGCCTTACCCAGACACCTACCCGCGTAGAGTTGTGGGGACTTTTGACAACAAATCACGTAGTTTTCCTGGTACACACGCAAATAAAACAACTATTGGGCTTACATAATAATATAAATCCACTCGCTTTTTGCCGACTTCCCCCAATTTGCATCTTTGGCTTCCTCGATCATTCGATCGATCTGCGACTTTTCCCACGTCTTCGTGTAATTTTCCAGGTTTTTTTTATCTCAATCAATGAGATCCTACGTTTTTTTTCCTTTATGTTTTTGTTTTTCCTGTTCTGTATCATCAAGTTGACATCGGAATTATTTTTGGAATCGCAGGGCGAAGGCCGAAGGGACCATGGCGAAGAGTTCCTTCAAGTTGGAGCATCCACTCGGTTAGTTTCCTTTCTTTCCCCCTCTTTTGATTCAATAAGCGGAGCAATTCGATTAGGGTTTGACCGATTTATCTTCGCTAGAATCCGACACTGGGATCGTGCTATTACATCTAGTTTGCAACTGTCCTCCTGATGGTGTAACTCTCTTAATAGGTTTATTATGGCTGCTACTTGACCCGGAGAATCGGGATTGAGCATTCCTCACTGGCCTTTAATTATTTTTTTTTCAGAAAAATTTAATTTTAGTAAGATTTGTAATGTAGATGAATACAGATACTTCAGATCATTTTATTGTTTTACCTATCGTCTTCTATATGATAAATATTGGTTCATATGTTTGTAGAAGACCGATCAGTTGCCTGATTTCATTCGATTTTATGTTTTTTTTAATATTATTTTAACTGTAAATGTATTTGTTCCCAAACTTATTATGGGTTTTAGATACTGATGTTTAAGATAAATCTCTTGATAATTCCTTCGTCATTCTCTTCATTTTATTAGTTGATGTTTTTAGGGTTGTACTAGGGAGGAATAAAGCACTGTGCTATGATAATGATTCATGGTAGTTGTGAAAACATTGTATCCGCTTGGTCACTTTTTGGTTATGTCTAGGACTTATATAGTTTTTGGATGTAATGCATTTTTTGTTTGCGTAGTTTTTCTAATTATTTAGTTTTTCATTATTATTTTTCTCACACTTGCTTTTCAAATAGACAAGGCAGGATGTTAACTTTGTAGTTGAATATTTCACATGCAATATGTACAACTTAATGTATTCTATTTGAACGAGATGTTCTGTAAGCTTATTCATGTGTGCAAATATGCAGAAAGGAGGCAAGCAGAGGCTGATCGGATCAGGGAGAAGTACCCCGATAGAATTCCTGTGAGTAAATATAATGTTACATTGATTTTCAACCATTGATATAACTAGTTTGTTATGTATATTATCTAATTGTTTGAATCATAGGTGATTGTGGAGAAGGCTGAGAGAAGCGATATACCAGACATTGACAAAAAGAAGTTAGTTTCTTGAACACATCCTTGCCATTTCTTTTGCCACGTTTTCACGTGATAATTCTGATATTCCTGAATCATATGGGTAATCATCTGAAATTTGATATAAAATATATCCAAACATAGAATTCCCACATATTTGGTTCACTATAATTTACTATTTGTTTAGTGTGAACGTGGAGCCTCCTTTATGTGGTTCTCTGCAAAGGGTATTTAGTATACTTGTTATTAGATAATAGATGCTTCACACTCATTTTGTTATTTATAAGGTATAATCATTAGTTGACATATTTATTATATATTTATAATTTTTATTTAAAAGTTCTAATTTGACTGACTCTTTAATTGCTATAAACACATATTTAAAACTAATAAGCTACGTGGAAGGTGATCATAAGATTAGAAGTTAATTGGATTGATCTTGGCACATTTTAGAGAGTCGACACAACTTAATAGTGAAATGATACCATTCTTGGAGATTGGAAGTTCAGCAAACACATTATTTTAAACCTTGTCATATACACCTGTTTTCAGGTTAGTTGTACTTATTTTTCGTATTGAACTTTAAAGGAGGTTCACGTTCAGGTGCATACCTCTTCTAGGGTGCATCATCTCCATGAAGGTAGCCTGTACATAAATTTCCTTTTCTCCATGAAAAGGATTTATAGTGAAGTTTTATTCTTGTTGAATACTATTGAGTACTGGTTGCTACATTTAACTATTCATTCGTTGATTCATATGCGTGGATAATTTTGTTCTAGTTTCATAATGCTGACTTTCTGCATTGTAGACCAATTCTATGTGGAACATAAACAAGTTTTAACTTCACATAGCAAGGCGAAGATGTCATTTTACCAAGTTGATCATGAAATTGAAGCTTGCTTCCATACAACATTTATAACACACACACACACACTGCATAGTAAAATGAGATTTGCTGAGTTTAGCTCTTCATATTTGTTATTCAAGGTTGTCTGCTGAATCATAATACAGAAACTTGAATAATTTAATTCAGGTACCTGGTTCCTGCTGATCTCACAGTTGGGCAGTTTGTTTACGTGGTGCGCAAGAGGATCAAGCTCAGTGCGGAGAAGGCCATCTTCATCTTCGTCAAGGACTCGCTGCCTCCCACAGGTAAACATAACCCTAAACAATAAAGATCAAGTCAATCGATTAATAACTCAACAATGAATAAGTTGATTAATTTTCCTTCCCTTCCAGCTGCAATGATGTCTGCCATCTACGAGGAGAACAAGGACGAGGATGGCTTTCTCTATATGACTTACAGTGGAGAGAACACGTTTGGCACCCTGTGAGCCAAAAATATCATATTCTGTAAGTAACATCCCAAAACGTGTATATTCTTCTTCACAATATACTATGTCCCGTCTCCACTCTGGTATACTATCTATTTAATTAAGGTTAAACCTTTTAAAAACCTTTGGCTGTATCCAAATATTGTTGCAGAGCAACGGATCTATATTTCCTGCTTATAATTGACAAAATATATCCTTTATAAGAATCTTTATATCCTTTGAAGTTCTTGAATGATTCGGTCAAGTTGCATAACCACCCAGCAAATATGTATTTCTATTTCATACAAAATGGTCCTTGCCCTGGTGGTTACATCTGTGACCTCGCAGTCGTTCCTTGCACGTCGTTTCCATGTATATATATATATATATATATATAGCTGATATGTTGCGTGACTATGTGTTCTTACTTGTGTAGCGGTACCCGTCAGAATTAAAGAAATCATGCATACCTCCAGTATAGTATGCATGTATCGTCTCTCTCTCTCACACATGCATGCATCTAACGTATGCATTACCTCCTACCATAACCGTAGCTGTTACAACTACAATTGTATATTAAATTTTTGAAAATCATAACTTTTGGCTCGGACTGAGGCGATCTTTTTTTTAATCGAAGAACGGTCAGAAATTTATAATTTAAAAAGATCGTCTCATTATGATTAAAAGTTAAGATTTTCAGAAGTTTTTTACACAATTATAGTAGCTACGGGTTCATAGTTGTTGCAAGTGTGTAACAAACTTTCAAAGGTCGTAGTTGTAGCAGTTATGTAACCGTAGTTACTACAATATAAAAAACAATTATAGTTGCAGCAACTGCGAAACTGTAACTGCTATAACTATATATAGGAGGAGGTAATGCATGTGCCAGATGAATGCTATGTGTCAAAGACAACCTATGCATGCATACTTTACTGGATGGATATGAATTTTTTTTTTTTTTTTAATTCTAACGGGGCACTCCTACGGTAAAAAATTATAAAAAAATTTGACGGGGGATGGGCACAGGCATAGATGTGGAGTCCTGTAACATATCAGCTATATATATATATATACCCCGAAAGTGCCTTTATCAATGTGAGAAAAATGTATATTTACATTTTCATCATACGCTGTGCATTATTCAGTTATCTGCAGCCCTTAGAATGGAGAGCAGTTTCAGAAACAGGTTTAAGATGTGATGATAGAGGGCAACAGCAGCCCAAATGTATTCATCAAGTGTTTCTCTTGATCAAGTTGTCTGTGCCATACACTATCAAGTCAGCGAATACGATTGCAGCCAATCCGCCGTGTTCATCACTGAAACCTTTCCCAGTGGAAATATAATCTGAAGCGTGATTAGGAGTACAGTTTCAGAATTAATGATGCGAAGAGATTGAAAGGGAAAGCCATTTTTCCAAATCACGCCCCAAGAATGTGTTTTTGTTGCCCGCATAAGTCATTCTTTCGGTTTTATCATTCAATTCAAAGAATCCCCTATGGATTGCTCCTGAAGATTTCCCAACACTAATTCAGCTTTTAATTGATTTTTCACTCAACAGCAGCTTCTCGAATTCTTTCGTACCTTAAATGTTCATTTAGGGGTCTCTCAATCCTAATAGTCTATAGCTAGTGAACATAAGCCTGATTGACACATGATGATCTACAAGATAACTTAGAAATCGACTTATGGCTTGATTTTAGCTCAAAATTGGCTTATTTGAGTTTGTACCTTAAATGATAATTTTTTGAGTTTTGCGTAACTTGTGTGAACATTGGCCTTCTTTTAGAAGAAGGCAAGAGCGATGAAAAAAAATTTTTAGTGGGCTTGTTGGTTATGAAATTAAAGGTATAAAAATTATATTTAAAATTTAATTCTCGTCTATCAAGCATCAAGAATGAGAATGAAATATATTTTATTCTCATTTCAACCTTTTAAATTAGTTTACCAAGTGCCCCTTACTATTCTTTAATTAGTTTTATGTTTTATAATTTGAATATGATTGATTAATTTTGATGTTCATAAATTTGGTATTATTTTAATGGGAGCTTTTTGAGAACTTCCATTAATAAGCATGAATAAGGGACGTGGCACCCTTTAAACTATGGAAGGGAGCTTCTTAAAATAAAAAATAAAAAAATTGACTCTCACTTCACAAGCAAAATTCTTCCTATTTTTAATTAAAAAATTTATTTAATTAAAGTTTTTTTAATTAATATTTTTAATATTTGTAAAAAAATAATGAGTGAGAGAGTTGTTGAGTGATTTTTTAATAGTGAAAAGATATGTGAAATTTTTTATTTTTGATGTGATATTGACATGATAACGAAGAAAATGTCATAATAATGGTTTAATATAATAAGCAATTAGATGTGATTTTTTTTAATAACAAGTTAAAATAGAGCGAATTAAAAAGAAAATTTATTATTATTATTATTAATTTTTTCTAAAATTTTTGTCATGTTACCCTAAATTATCTGAATAAAAATCTAATCGTAGATATCCAACTCACCGCTTCCAGAATCTTCTACCATTTCCATGTCTTTCTGATTGAGCGCTATGAAGATGACACCTGGGTCCTCTAGAAACTTCCATGCGTCACTTCGATAGATAGCTCTGGAATCTTCTAATACAAAGAAGGAGAATTGCTGTTTTGTGGCATCCCGTCCCCTCCTTTCTCTTCACCTGGCTCATGACGCTTACGCAGTAGCTCTCCGGTTTCGATCACTCTGCCTCACTTCAGCTCACTCTGGAACATAGCTAAGCGATCCTAAACCCGCATTTTGGGCGTCCAAGCGGGAAGATTCGGCAAAGTCAATTCTTTCAATTCTTTCGTTCGTCGGATCATTCTCTCCTTTTTGTTCTTCTTGTCATTCTTCTGGAGTACCGATGGCTGTTGTTAATCCTCACTCTTTTCCTTCGGTTTGGTGGTAAAACATGATAACTGATGCCTCATTTTCGTTGGGATCCCATTCGTCACTTCAAGCTCTCTGCTTGTATTGTTTCTCTAATTTGTTCTTTGCAAAGCGTTGTCTTTCTGTTCTTTCTGCTGATATCTTGCTAAGCTAATGGCGTAGAGGACCGACGATTTTGGTAGTCATTGGTCAACCTACAGATGTTTCTGTTTCTGATTCGTTTAACTGTCACAAAAGGCACACTGTTTATCGTGCTTCTCCATTTTGTTCTTTGCTCGCTGTCTTAGTCGGCTACTATCTTGGAATTAAAATTGCAACAGATTCCTGGTGTAACCAAAATTTCTGCTAGAAAGGGAGCATTTTGCTTCCTGTTCTGAGCTTGCCTCTCTATCTTCGATCAATATTTGTCAATTTGTGTATTAGAAACTGTTTTCCCTTTATCTGTTTCTCTTCGCAACTTTGGATTAGTCACTTCCACCTAATCACTTGGTTTCTGAGTTTCCGCTCTCTTTGCGTTCATCCATGAATCACAATGTGAAGCCGGTGAAAGAGGAGCACCATGATTTCCCTGATGGATCCTCTGGTTCCGTCGATGACGCTGTGGATCTTCCTAGGCCAATGGGTGGGTTGCTTGATGTCGGTCCGCCGCCGCTCCTGACGAAGACCTATGAAATAGTTGATGGAGCTAGCACTGACCAGATCGTGTCATGGGGCCCTGCCAACAACAGTTTTGTTGTCTGGGATCCACAGGCATTCGCAATGACTCTTCTTCCAAAATATTTCAAGCACAACAACTTCTCCAGCTTTGTGCGGCAGCTAAATACTTATGTAAGTTTTGAATGTTGCACATTCAGTCTGCTACTTAACTGTTAGCTGTAGATGAATTTGTTGTCAACTTGAAATTTAGGTGGTGTTTGGTTGGTGGGTTTAGGAATCAGGGAATGGAATGATAGTAAATAATGGTGTTTGGATTGTGGGTTTGGGAATGA
>JBAMIE010038944.1:0-18615 GCA_037177295.1 Kaempferia parviflora
ATTTTTACAATCAGGAGAACTAGACACACATAAAAACTAGTTTCACGTCATTCCGAGGTGTCTAGGTCCATCAACCGATTTTGGCCGAAACTCTTTAGGTTCAATTGGTCAAAATTGGTTGATGGACCTAGAGTGCTTGGAATGACATAAAACTAGGTTGTACGAGTTTATCTAGTTCTTATGATTACATTTATGCGCTCAAACATCAATTTGACCTAATATATTGAGAGCAATGATTTTTTGAACGTGAATTAGTTTTTTGGACACATTTGTATTAAAAAAATCATGGCTCAATATATTAGGTTAAATTGATGTTTGAGAGCATTTGTACCATTAGGAGAATTAGACAAATATATAGGAACTGTTTCGTGTCATTCTGAGGTATCTTGGTGCATCAGCCGATTTTTACTGAAAATGACCAAAATTGGATGGACCTAAAGCTCTAGGTCCATTAGCCGGTTTCGGCAAATGGACCTAAAGACCTTGAAATGTCAGTTCCTATGTGTTCTTCTAGTTCTCGTGAGTGATCTTGTGAATACGAATGTATACGAAAACTAATTCGTGTTCAAAAAATTACGGCTCGCAATGTATTTGGTCAAATTGATATTTGATAACAAGTTTACAATCAGGAGAACTAGAAGAACTTATAGGACCTAGTTTCATGTCATTTTGAGCACTTTAGGTCCATCAACCGATTTTTGCCCATTGAACCAAAAGAGTTTCGGCCAAAATCGGTTGATGGACCTAGAGACCTCGGAATGACGTGAAATCAATTCCTATGTGTTCGTCTGTTCTTATGATTATATCCATATGCTCAAATATCAATTTGACTCAATATATTGAGAGTAATGATTTTTTGAACATGAATTAAATTTTTCATAAACATTCATGTTAAAAAAATCACCGCTTTCGATCAAATTGATGTTTGAGGGCATTTGTACAATAAGGAGAATTAGACGAACATATAGGAACTGGTTTCGTATCATTCCGTGGTCTCTAGGTTTATCAGGCGATTTTGGCCGAAACCGGCTAATGGCCAAAATTGGCTGATGGAAAATGGCTGATGGAGCTCTAGGTCCATCAGTTGTTTTCGGCCAAAACTGACTGATGGATCTAGAGACCTCGGAATGATATAAAATTAATTTTTATATGTTCTTCTAGTTCTTCTGATTGTAAGAATGCTATCAAATATCAATTTGACCTAATATATTGAGAGCAACGATTTTTTGAATACGAATGTGTACGAAAAACTAATTTATGTTTTAAAAATAAATGCTCTCAATATATTTAGTCAAATTGATGTTTGATAGCATTTTTACAATTAGGAGAACTAGACGAACATATAGGAACTAGTTTCATGTCATTCAATTTAGGTCCATCAACTGATTTTGCCGAAACTCTTTAGGTTTATTCGGTTAAAATTGGTTGATTGACCTAGAGTGCTTGGAATGATGTGAAACTAAATCCTATGAGTTCGTCTGATTCTTATGATTATATTCATATCCTTAAACATCAATTTGACCTAATATATTGAGAGCATTAATTTTTTGAACACGAATTAGTTTTTCGTATACATTCGTGTTGAAAAAATCACTGCTCTCAATATATTAGGTTAAATTGATGTTTGATAGCGTTTTTACAATCAAGAGAACTAGACGAACACATAAGAATTGATTTCATATCATTCTGAGGTCTCTAGGCTGGTTTTGGCCGCCTCGGAATGACATGAAATCAGTTCCTATGTGTTCGTCTAGTTCTCCTGATTCCAAAAATGGTATTAAACATTAATTTGATCAAATATATTGAGAGCAGTGATTTTTTAAACATAAATTGGTCAAAACTGGCTAAAAAAACAAAATTGATTTGACTGGTTATGGATACATGATTTGATCATCTATAGACTACTCTATGCGATTTAGTAATTTTGAAATTTTACCTACGCGGTTCGGTAAAAAGCCGTTGATCTTTTTTTTTGCAGCTGTTTTCCTCTGTTCCAATCGATAATTTAGATTATGGATGCTCCTACATGCTCTCTCTCTCTCTCTCTCTCTCTCGTTCTCTTGGAAGATATTTCTTATTTGTTCATTCTGATCACTACATCATGTAGTAGCATTTGTTAGAAACACGAACTGTCCTCTCTTATGCACTAGTCACTGTCTGGGCTATTAGCCTCCGTGATTTACCTCCTCCGTGTTAGCCCTGGGACGGGTTGGCGGAGCCGCTGGGGGCGAGCGATTCACCTTTTTGCCACCAATTTGTTAGAAACACGAACAAACTTCTTATTTTTGATCTTAATGTTCTCTTGAAAGAAATTTTACTTTATCTAATTACTGGTGATTAATTGTATCTACTTCAGTCAGAATCAATGTGCAAAGTATTAGTCAATCAGATGCTTCTATGCTTTGGCACCATGTTTGCAGCCCAGGTGTGTCTGCCAGGAACTTTTTGAAGTATTTAATGTATTCACTAAGAATAGTTGATCAATATCTGTTTGTTTGACTTGATATTCCATTTCTCAAGGATAATGAAGGAAAAATGGCACTACTTAACAAAGTTGATCAGTGCTTAAAAACTGGAAAGAAGCAACCATGGCATTTGGCCACCGTAACAAATGCATGTGTTGGCCTACTGGCTGGGTTGAAGGTAATAACCATCTTTAAATTTTGATAGAATAGCATGTTAGGAACACTCTTGCTTGAAATGTCTTTTCATGAACTCATAATATCCCTATGCGCAGGCCACAATTGCTTTACGGCAGCAGACACTAATACCTGAGATTTTGACCATCATCCAGGCCATCTTCCAGGTGTGCATACTCTGTTGTTTCAGTAATTTTCACTGTCAATCTAATTCATATCTTTGCTGATTTATTTGTTCCTTGAAATGAGCAGGGTATTCTTACAGAAAGTGAAGTTTGTTCAGCTCAACGAAGAGCATCCTGTGAGGGTCTTGGTTTATTAGCTCGCCTTGCAAGTGATATCTTCACTGCAAAGATGGTAGGTTGGTTTATATGATGTTGTTGCTATAATTGTCTTGGACTTCAACTGTCGGATAGAATATGGTTATTTGTTAATATGGTTCCTATTCACAACATAGCTGAACATCTCTTGAATAAATTTTTTGTAAGTACAAGTCACAAACAAGACTTCTTGTTTGTGATATCAGCAACATGATTCATTTACTCAAGTATAAAGAACCACAACTGAATTTAAGCATTGAAACTAATCATAGCAGAAACTTGAGCATGACTTGAGATTTTGAATCTTGGCAAATACTTCCACCAACTTCTCTCATTTTTAAGGAGTGAAATGCAAGAATGATCATTTCACTTTTACTCTTGCTGGCCACATTTTTTTATGGTAAATGATCTTACTCATCCTTTCCATTGCTATTCGGCCATGTCACATTGTCACAGGTACCGTTGGTTGTCATTCAAGTCATGGTCAAGTAGGTTAAATTCTTTTGTTCTTTCCTTCCATCAAAGTCAACAGGGTTGGTGGAATATATTCCTGGTCCTTTATTTTCCCTCCATTCAATGTATTCTTTTCCCACTAATTCTTCTCCAAGTAAACACAGGTTTGAGATGACTTTCCATATACGCTTTCAATTGTTGCTGACATGAATTAGAGAAGATGGCTGTGAGTGGACAGATACCATTTGATAGTTAGCATTTCAAGTAGATAGTTACATACTAATTTGCTTCATTTCCTTGTTCTTAATATTCCAAAATTTCTGAAAATGGAGACTGAAAAGATCTCAATCTTATCCTTTTACTCAATTACCACAGTTTGAAAAGAGAATATCTTACTTAGTTGCCTACTGGTTTCTAACCACAGTTGAAGAGAATATTTTTACTCAGTTGAGGGGATAGATATTTTTTGTCCTTCCTTTATCATGTTACACTACTCGCACTCCTTGATCTGACGTGATGCCTTTATCTAATAGTTATGGGATGTTGATCTGGTATGATGCATATATACATCATTGTCCTGCAATTCACAGAGTGAGGCACATGAGTTCTGTTTGAAAGTTTCCCTAGTTTAGGCACCCCAAATATACCAAGTGAGGCATTGCAGTGTGTGGTAGATGATGGCTAGCTAGCTCTGGGTTGGGGATAGCTCTTTTAGTAATGTGTGGCCAAGCTGGATGATCTTATTAGGCTTATGTGTGGCAGAAGGCATCCCCACCCAAGTAGTTAGTCATTTGGGGTTGTAGACTCTGCTCACGCCTTATACTTTTAGGCTTATGTGTTCATTTAATTTGATGTTTGTAGTATCTGGATTTGTAAACATATTTTTATTTCATTAAGGGCATTTAATTGTACTTGGCTGACTGATAATTTGGATATGAAATATACAATTGTTGTTGAATTGAACTTTCTTTTTTCCGAATTCTTATTTTGTTTTCTACATTGCCGAACTGTTTTTATTGATCAGACTCGGTCACTTCTGGGAGAGCTAGTTACAGCAACAGATCCATATTACATTGCATCCATCTCTCTATCATTGGGTTGTATTTATCGGAGGTAATTGTTAGCTCATTTTTTTAATACTTTTATCCAAGGTTTAAAATATCATACCATGCTAGAGTTTGGATCTCCGGTTTGAACAGTTAGTCACCACCTCTATTTACACACCTCACATAATCCAATTGATCAATCAACAATGTAAATCACGATTTAGTCATCTGAAAAGAAGAAAAATATGATCTGGGCCCAAATGACCCCTGAATCTTGATCTTTTTGTCTCCTTTATTTGTCAACATCTGAATCGAAGCCTAACAATCCAATCAAATTATTAATAGAATTCTAGGTCTAATTTAAGCAATTTGAATAATTTAAACCAAATTCAAATTCCAAAATCATAACTGTTGCAATGTTAATTTTTAATCACATGAAGAGATTGTTGAGGAGTAAAAATAATTTCTAGTGTCTATTTAATATATCTGCAATTTTCTTTTGTGGTATTTGAAGTTGATTCATGCTTCCTGGTATATGGAATGCAGTGCAGGGGGGATCGCACTGAATACTCTGGTGACTTCGGCTGTTAAATCAATATCTTTAACAGCCAAGAGTTCAAATGCTAACCTGCAGTTATGGTCTTTGCATTCGCTTTTATTGATCATTGAAGCTGCTGGGTTATCATATGTCTCTCAAGTGCAGGTACAATGTGGCCTGTTATAATCAGTGTTCAGATAGTGCAATGCCTGTTATTTTGTTATGGTTTTCCATATTCTGAATCAATCATTTCACTTTACTGACAAGATCATTTTGAATTCCAAATCATTGAATCATTTTGATTCTCTCTGGATAAGCAACAATAACTAAATAATCAATTACCCATAGGCCATATCCACCAATGTGTCCAGAGCATGTTAATAAGGAAAAGCCTAGACGATCATTTTACTGGCAAATGCGGCGGCATAATTTTTCAAACTTTTTAAATGGTATGATTGTGGTAATCTGAATGCCTTGGCCATATCTTGATAGCAGATTGGCATATTTTAGGTTAGCATGCATTGGAGATAAAATCTAGAATCCTGATTTCAAGTTGTTGGGAGTTCTTGTTATTATTATTTAATATTGCATCTAGTAGCCCACGATCCACATATATACGTGAGTTTTTTTTATTATGCTTTGTCCTTTCTTGTCTGTGATATGTAGGCAACACTTTTTCTTGCCATGGAGATCCTCTTGGCAGAGGAGAATGGATCGGCGGATCTTAGGCAGGAGCTAGGACGCCTTATAAATGCTATAGTTGCTGTTCTTGGTCCTGAGCTTTCTCCTGGAAGTACATTCTTTTCTCGTTGCAAGGTATCTTATTATGTTGACTGATGCTATTATTTTTGAGCTTCTCATATTTTCCAAATAATACTGTGTTATGATGTAATATATATTGTGTGTCAAGAAATGTACTTGTGATATTATTAGAAAGCCCTTTGTTTTCCCACTTTTGGTATGACATTGGTGTTTTGCCAGTCTGTTATTGCAGAAATAAGCTCTTGTCAAGAAACATCATCCCTCATAGAGTAAGTATCTATCTTAAACTTTAGTTTCTTTTTGTTTAGTTACATTTATCAGATGTATGGTTAATGAGATATGGAACCTGTTAAGAACTATGGTGTCATTAAATTGGTTGTATTGAGTGGTATCATTCTTTTTTTTTTTTTTTTTTTTTTTTGACAATCAATGTAATTTATTTGTAGATCTGTTAGATTCACTCAGCAGCTTGTACTTTTTGCTCCACATGCTGCTTCTGTGCATTCTCATGTTAGAAACCTTCTCCCTACACTATACTCTAGACAGGTATCTTTATATTAATACCAGTTCTCACTTTTTCATTGGGTGAATACCCAAAAAGTCAATTCTGTTCCATAATACCCAAACAAGGTTGTCATTTCAAAATCTATCTATCAAGGCCCCATGACAGGCAATTCTGAAATTGCCCATGAAACACTGTCTTGTTTGATATATTTTGAATAGAGATGATGCACAATATTTCAGGATTGTAATGTTGGGGCCTTCGTTGGGAACTTTCACAAATTGTCTTGTTTGGGTTTTTTTGGAAGCAGAGAGACTTTGTTTATGCATTTTCTCCTTTTTGTTTATAATATGCTCATGTACTTCTTAACAGCCTAGTCTTCGTCATCTTGCTGTATCAACTCTCCGCCATCTTATTGAAAAGGACCCGGTGAGAAGCTCATGGTTTTGTTTTGCTATTCCACCTTCTAAATATCACAAGTGCTATCAAGTTCTCAATTGTGATGAACCATCTAATTATAGTATGAAGAATCTAGAATGTCGTCATAGAGTTTATTCTTTAGGTCTTATGTAATGTTTGTTCTACCAATGTTAGTTACTATTTAGTTTGATATGATAGTGGCCAATCTATATGGGGAGCAGATAAGGAAATAATCTCCTATCAACTATGACATGATCAACGAGCTCGGTTTGAATCCAATTAACCCAATCACATCAGCCCACCACCACCAGTTAGTTAGACCTATTAATCACTACAATCAAATTGCATCTAAACCTAACTTATCCTAAAAATTAATTTGGTTGAGGTCTAGCATGACAACTTAACTCCACTGAACCGGAAGACTACTCCCAACTAAAACCTTAAAGCTCACATATTCAAATTCAAATTGAATTGTGGATCAACCCTAAACGCTAATAGTCACCTAGATAATTATTCAAATTATCTCAGAACATATTCACTCTAATAGATCACAAATATTCTCAATTAATGTTATTTGTTATTGTCAATATGATCCAGTGATATGGCTTACATGATTACATCCATAAACTTTTTTATACATTTGTATCCTACTTGTGATAGTAATCTTTCATGTTTATGTTAGCTATACATGTCTACTTCTATAAGATCATTTACATTATTTTGGCAGAAGTCCATGATTGAAGCAACTATTGAAGAAAATTTGTTCAGCCTGCTTGATGAGGAAACTGATACAGAGTAGGTTATACCACCATACTCATATTTTCTTTTAGTAATGTGTGTATAGATTTATTGTATACATGGTTTCTTTTTCTTTTCTCTTCGGAGAGTTCGAAAAACAATTGACAGTTAAAATACTTCAAAATTCTAATTCTATGATAAAAGTATAACACTAGTTATGTCACTAGTGTTATACTTTTATCATAGAATTAGAATTTTGAAGTATTTTAACTATCAATTGTTTTTCAAACTGTCCGAAGAGAAAAGAAAAAGAAACCATGTATACAATAACTAGTGCTATTTTGACTCGGTTCGCTCCAATTTTAACCCTAATTGAGACCAAATTGCACCCAGATTAGATTCATTTTGGGCTCTAGCAAATTGTATACTTGTCGAGTCAAAGTTAAGATGAATTAAGCCCCAAATCACAAGAGTTTAATTCTTATTTAATTGATTAAATATTTGTCTTTTTTTAGTTTATTAGGTCTAACATTAAATGAATTTTTAGATTATCTGTTTCATGTTTCCGAACTGGGATTTATTTGCTCACCTCAAATCTGACCTAATTCTGGTCCTCATTATGCAATGAGGTAAAAATGAAGGGCTTTGTATGATAATGATTCACATGAGCCTCTCATGATATCCTTCTCACAGCTACATCTCCACCTTTCAGACACTGTTGATAAGCCTCAAATCACAAGACTTTAATTATACCTAATTTAATTGGTTATAATTAGGTTTTTGAATTTATTATGTCTAACAAATTATTCCACGAATTTGTAGATAATCCTTTTTTTGTTTAAAAAACTGGGGTTTATTTGTCCACCTTAAATGTAACCCAATTTTTGTCCACATTATGCAATGAGATGAAATAAAAGAGCATCACATGAGTTACTCATGATAGACCTCTTTTCTTTCTCCACAAACAGTAACATCTACACCATCGGAACAATGTTAATTGATAGGCTCGTCAATGCCTAATCAACCACCCATTTTGTTTGTGCCGTTACTCACCCATGGACCAACATAACAATCTCAATAAGCACTTTGAGATTCCTTTGGAACATCTCCTAGCACATCAAATACCCTCTAGAGGATAAAATAGTGATAGAAACAAAACTTCTTAAGCAAAATATATAAGGTTCATAACACAACGCTCAAGGAGACCTAGAGTGAAAAGAGGTAGCAAAATGCCTTATACTGTGATTTTCTTCTTTGCTGCCAAAGTCTTCTTGAAGGCCATTGGATCCTGGAGAAGCCTTGATCTCCTCTTCATGTTGATCCTCTACCATCAGCTCTCTCTGTTTGTCTCTCCTACGAAGTGCCGACACCCCAATAAGTACCTCTGTAATCCCTATTAGTTACTAGTCAGTGCGTCTCTTATGCAGTAGGTCTTAGTGATGTGGTCTCAGCTATTGGATTCAACATTAATTGGATAAATGATCAAGTCTTCCACCATTGATTTAAATCCATTCATCTGACCTCTTAGAGACCAAGCCCCACTAAAAGGAGTCTACTAATTAAATAATAGAAATATTTCTCCACTTTTATCTCAAAATTCTAAATTCATTTTAAGGTAAAGCATAATTAACTCTTTAAGCAGTCAAAGTGCATGCCAAATTTCACAAATATTAATAAACATTTTAGCTTATGCTTGTTTTTACTAGAATTTTTTTTTTTTAAATGTCTAATATGATTCTGTTAGTATTTTATTTTTGCAATCCCTATATTAAGTTTGTTGATGTACAATGTCCTAGATCCTATATTGTAAAAAGAAATGTAGCTGATGAACTTTTTTACTTGTTCTGTAGGATTGTTAGTCTGGTTTGTTCAACAATTACTCAATGGCTTCATATATCTTGTGTTTCATGTCCATCGCGTTGGTTGAATATTCTTCGTAACAAGGTACAAATTAGCACTAGTTATCCAAATTTATGTGACTACAGTATTGTTACAATTGGATGTTTCTGAAATTCAAACTGTTAATGCATGGTATGACCTTCATGATTCTGGATATAATTGACTATTCTATCACCAAATCATTGTAATTGATTGGTTCTTCACTCTGAAATTTGCACAAATTGCAAGAAACACGTTGTTACGTTTTAAAACTAGTATACTAATTTGCTAAAATGGCTGAATGCTGTCAAAAATAATGTGACTTACTGTCAAAAGTTGCAAATTTAAGGTAACTATCCAAGGATACACTAATTAGTATACATGGCCACATACAAACTGCTTCCAAACATAAAGAATTTTCTAGTGACGTGGATCTTTATGCATGTTTAGGTTCCTTTTGTTCTTTCCTTATTTCTAGTAGGCAATTACTAACTTTCCTCTCGATATGGTAAAGGTGTACTTCTATGTTGTCTTTTTCACAGTTATGCCTACTGCAGAAAAACTTTTGTTTCAAAGAAATTCCTATTTTGAAAGTTTCACTAAATCAAACTTTTACCTGCAATTTTTACGGTAATAATTCTTTTGACTTTACCTATTCTCAAACTGTCAAACATCCATTGTGCCTGTTCTGCTAATCCCATACATTATATTTGTGAAAATTGCTTACCTTTTTGTTCATTTTTTTACCGTCCTTATTTATTTGCATGCCTTTATGACTATGTTATGTCTTATAATACTCTGCACTCTTATCATGTCCAACCTACTTATTGTTGTAGCTATAGTATGTCTAGAGCTGCTGTGATGTGGTCAGCTTGTTGGACTTGGAACTAAGGTACAGCCTCAAGCATGACGTAGTTAATAGTCACACAACTCTCTCGAAGGGGTCGCATGAGGGGGCCAAGGGGTTTTAATTAAAATTTAAGTTGATTATCTTAATTAACTCCTAACTATGATAGGAATATCTAAAAACACTTAATTAAATCCTAATAAAATTATCTAATTAATTATATATTTTATTTATTTAATTTTAAAAAATATTTAAAATTTTATTTATTTATTTATATCTATATATATTTTTCTTTTTTCTTTTTTTAAATATTTTATTTTTAGTTAATATATTTTATATTTTAAAAATACCGAAATCACATCGACATGGTATGATCCGGTACCGAAATAGTATTGTTCCGGTCATAGACTGAAACTTCGATACGGCTCGAGATTTTAAACCATGCTTCATTATAATCAACATTAGGCCTCATTGAGTTGTTTAAGTTGAATCAAGTTTTGTGTTATTCAAGCTTGTTTTATAAGGTAATCGAGCTAAGTCAATGAACAAGCTATTGTTCAAGTTTGACTTGGTTTCTTTTTTTCCACCTTGAGAATGGTTTGTTTAGATATTATCGAGCTCTTAATTCGAATTTGTATGATTGTTTGAAATTTTTATATTTTAAAGTTTTTTTGGTTGTCTAGTGAGTTTCATATTATAGGCTTATTTCTTTATTTTGAGAGCTTTGTTTATTTAAAAGTTTGATAACAACTTTGACACTTTTTAGATGGACATGGTTCACAAGCTTTGTTTGTGGATATTGTTCATGAACAATTCAAAATCTTTGTGTTCATAAATATTAACGAACTGAATACATACGTGTTTAAAATTGCTCATTTAATTTTAAAAGGTGTTCAATCTGTTTATTTGATTGATTTTGTGCAATATTGAACAAACATAAACAAGTTTTTTTCATGGATATTGTTCACGAATAGTTCAAACTCATTTAAAAGCTGAATACATTATACATTCAAGCTTGTTGATTTAATTTAATAAGTTGTTCAAGTTAGTTTGAATATCTAGTTTACTTTCCAACGTTTTATTCATTTACCATCCTAGACCTCAAGCACCAAGTTAGTGAATGGTAACTTGAGTGAGCCTCAGAGAAAATGAAGAGAACAAGAGAAACAATAGAGTTAGAACACTTGAGCTTTAAAGATGCCTATTTCTTGATTCTACTTGAGGAAAACACAAAACAAACAGTGCTTTATAGAGCAAGACCCCACATATTCCTAAAATTAGTCAATGGTTAGAAGTGGCAATGAAAAGCTTAGGAAAATCATTAAAACAATAAATAGACTTTTTGGGAAATAATTGGATGTTTTAGGAACATTTGGCTCAATTGGTTCCATGTCTTGAATTTATACCTCTAGATTGTAGTGAACTTGTCTCCAAGACTTATGTTTGCATGGCCTTCAATTGTGCATGACTCTTTAGAATTAGGCATCCTCATGGTGCATAGTTGAGTGTAATTATTCCTTAATGTAGAATTGGGCCTTACTATAGAGCATACAATGACATTGACAGCATGTTGTATGTGTGGCATGGCAGCTTAAGACAATAACAAATATCCACCTCTTAACACATGCTTGCAGATGCAAGATATTGCTGCTTTGACATATCTATTAACTTGTTATACTTGACAAAATTGTTCCAATTTGTTTCAATGTTGTCTAAACTTATGCACTGTGCTTTTTTTTAATAAATCCTTTTGGCTGTGGAAATTGTTATTCATAATTATTATGATGGCCATCAGCTTCTGAATATTTTTATCAATTTAACAATCTTCATTAACCCTTCACTGCAGTTGCTTTGTTTAGTCTACAAGAAGCATACCTGATTTTACTATGTTTATTGTAGTTGTCATCTTTAATTTATGCTTATTTGCTGACTATGTAATTTCCTTATGCAATCACTACCTATCCTAAATGCTCTGCTAGGTTCTAGCAACACCGAATAGAAGGATTGCATCCGATAACTACTCAAGTTCAGTCAATAGTAGTAAAATAAATGGCACATCTGATGGTCACATGGGGTCCTACTATGGGGAAGATGATGAAGACATGATTGCTAGCTCAAAAGGGGAGCAGGTGCATGGTTCTGCCAACATATTTGGTTCCGCTTATAAGAGGGAGAATGTTCTCAGATATCGTACCAGGCTTTTTGCTGCTGAGTATGTAAAATCCTTTATATTTCAAGAGTATTGTACTTTTTTTGTGATGCTCTGATTTTCCTGTTTTCTTAAGAATTTGTGGTATTTAAATAGTTGATATCACTGCTCTCTCTTCTTTGATGAATGACAATAAGGTTGGGCGTTACAACCTGCCATGTCTGGATGAAAAAACTTACTCAAAATACTTGAGTAAATGAGCTACTATTAACTCAAGAAACTTACACTTCTAGGTGTAATATATTTCACTGAGATATTAGTAAATGAGCTACTATTAACTCAAATTAACTTCTAAGCGTAATATTTCACTGCAATATTGGTTGACTGCTACAAGTTTCATAACTTTGACAATTCCTCTGCCAATATTTATGTTTGCATGTCCATATTTGCATCCCTGTAAATTCCTTGGGATGTTCATAATCATTTTCATAGATGAAATCCTGCTCCCCTTTAGTGAAAACACTTGCAATATACAGTCTTGCATCAACTATGTAACTGGTTTTTTATGAAGAATGAGATGGACTTAAATAATCACAGCTTTGTTTGGAGATAATGTTTCCAGAGAACTGTGTGGATTCTTATATTCTATTTTATCCATATGTTGACTTACATAGCATCAACATGTCTTGGTATCTCCTGCATTGAATGCTATGGCACGGTCCACGTCACTTTGTAGCTCATTATGTGCTAAGATGCAGCTAAAAAATTTCATTCCATTTCTCAAATATACACGACCATGTTGTCCCTCATTTACTACTATTTCTCTCAGCTTTTTAAAAGAAGCAACTTGCTTGTATTATACAATTGACTTTTTATGCTATTATTTTTTATTTGTTTCCTGGTTCAGTGTGTGCAATAATATTTTCACTTTGAGGCAAAGATTATGGTCATGTCAATAATTGCTGATAATATGTTCATAACATCTAGGTGTTTGAGCTGTGTACCAACTGCAGTTGGATCAAGCCCAGCACATTTTGATCTTTCTTTGGCAAGGATTGCTATGAATGTCAGGGACAGATCATCAGTAGATTGGCTAGTGCTTCACTTGCAAGAATTAATCTCACTTTCTTATCAGGTTTCTGCACTAAAATGTTGTGTCAGTAGTTACATGTTTGGGCTTGTTGCCATCAACATACATAATTTACTTCTTTGGACACTCAGAAATTTTAGTTGTCACAGATCAGCACTAGCCAGTTTGAAGGCATGCAACATATTGGTGTGAGAATTCTAAGCATCATAATGGACAAGGTAAATTTGATTAGATTTTGCTTGTACTTATTTCATTTTATCCTGTCAGTAGCCTCTTCTTGTTGCATGTATTGGTGTTTGGTACTGTAATACTCAAATTTGAATGGTGTTTTATCTGTTTGGCAAATTACTATCCTGCATGTTGTGATATCAATAATTTAGTTACGTGGTTGCCAGTTTAATTTGCATAGAAATGCATCCCATAGTTTTGATGAGATCTATTACTTTGATGATCAAACAATTTCAAGATGTAACTTTGCTATTTAGGCGGTGCTGATGAACTAAGAGAACAAATTTCATTCATGTAAATTGTTAGTTTAAAATGATAAATTTGTGGATACCTGCTTAATGTTTAATTTGCATCGAAATGCATTCCATAGGTTTGATGAAACTAACAATTTTGGTGACTTAACAATCTAAAAAACAAACTTGGCTGGTTAGGCAGTGCTGGTTGATTAAGAAAATAATTTTCATTCTTGCTAGTTGTTAGTTGAAAAGACAGATTTGTAAGGGAAAATAGACATGGACCCTAGTGTGCGCTGGCATGTGTTGCCCCCTTCTCAACTGTCTTCCTGAAGTTTATATTGTTACACCCTGCCTGAGGCTGGTAAGCTAACAACAGACTTCCCTCAGTGCACGTGATCTACAGTCATGTCTGAGCAAAAAAATTATACCTCAATCAAGAAGAAGCAATCGTCCAAGAATATTTAGTAATCAACTTGAAAGATAACCTAACACTGAAGGCAAAATAGAGAAAGGGAACACAAATGTGAAAATTAGATTATATGTACAAAATAAGGCTCAACTACAGCAAGGCTCCCAATACACTTCCTTGTAAATGATGAAAACAAAGTATGTAAACTGTAGAGGTTGTATCCATCATGAATATCATTCGACTGCTGTACAAACACTATAGAAATAGACAATGCAATGATTCACTTAAAGAGGTCCACATCTGCTCACTACAATCCACCAATCAAAGTGTGTGGACTTATTTAATGTGTGTAAGCTTGCACACTCTCCTTTTCTGTGATAGAGATTGTTGCTCGTCTGCGCTCCAACATGTGCATGGCCGCTGAAGGTAGTCGAGCGTGTTGCAGAAAACACATCATACTCGTTGGCATGCCAGACGTGGTCAAAGTGAAAGAAAAGACAGTACAAACTATTATATGGTTTGAGATCGTCCTAATGAACCAAAGACCCTATTCTTGTTAGCAAGTAAATCATTCAACTATGATTTTATGCTCTAGGTTCATGTTCTATGCTATGGTAGCATTCTACTGTACATCAATTAATCACAGAAATCGCATTGTCCATTTTAGATAAATATCACGTGCATACATACACACTGTAAACAAGTGCACGAATAGCTACACAATCAAACTCTAGTACGGTGTAAGATAGAACATACTGCTACTGTAAATTGCTGATTATAGATCATCAGATCACACATGTATCAATAATATTTATCAAAAAAGAAGGTAATAAGAATACAATGGCGGTAGACAATACAAGCATATACAACAACCTGGTAAAACAGCTTCTCCATATGATTTAGCACATCAGGACCAATCTTCTAAATGACCAACCTCCTAAACAACATGGATATAAACATCCAAGATTACTCTATTGATGTCACGAGCATACAACCATATGCCATCACAAATCCTTGAAGTCACTACATCATTCACGTTCCTAAATAGATGATTTAATTCTGAATTATTAATCAAATTTATAATTTGAACAATTTATACTAAAGAAAAACTCAATCCACAAGACCACATATTTATCATGGTTAATCATTTGAGAAAATTAATACAATTATCCTTAGGGATCTAGAAGTGCAATCATTTTTGCTAGTAATACCTTTAACTTCCACTGAGATTATTGTAATTTTATCTTTTTGTTTAACAATCTCAATAGCTTCTGTTGATTCAATAACTAACTAATACAGCTTTCATGTCACCATTGGTCTCATAATATTATTGTCATATCCAATCTGTTCTTCTCTTAGACATCAAACTCATCTACACATAAAATTCAATTCAAACTTATCAAATACAAAGATCAAAACTGCCTACAACAAAGAAAAAGAGGTAAGACTCTACCTTGATTCAAAGAGGTGCTTTCCAATGCTTCAAGTCAATCAGTTCCCAATTAATTGTCTTGGAAAACAATCTAGTGAACAACAATAAAAATTAGCACGCCAACCCAAATAACACAACAAGACCTAAGTTATCAAAACATATACCTACTATCAGTGGATGGGTGTGAAACAACATGTTGCATGGATACTGCAAGGGTTGTGCCGAATACAATATGGTGTTGCCCATACTCTGTGGCTGTGGGAGATGAAGATGCTATGGTTTCTCTGCCGTGGGAGGTGCAGCTGTTTGATGGTGACATGGGACAAGGCAACAATCGTCTAGTAGCAATGGAGGCCGCAACTGGAGTGGGAGGATGCACAAGTTGTGCCAGCAAAGAGCAGTGGCAGGGGAGCCACTGGTGGCATCACATGGGTTGGGCTCACGCAAGGTTAAGAGGAGGGGAAATGATTGGAGAGGAGAGAGCTTACAACTGGGGGCTTTGGTTAAATCAGGAGCAGCATCCTGAGCTGAGGTTGCATTGAGCAGAGGAGGAAGAGGGGCTCGAGGTGTGTCACATGTGTCACACTGAAAGGAGAGGAGGGGATTTCGTGGCTTTTCATGGGACTAGGGAGGAGGGGAAACAGTGGGTATCAAAAATACCTTATACCCAATCCCAATAAACCTAGTCATTAGAACAAATTGACTAAACCTATTAAATCAATTTATTTTGGTCCAAAACTTGCTCATCCCTTAAACATCCAAATTGAGTCTGATTGGAGCCTAGTTTGAGCCAAAGTGAAATCAACTTGAGGTGCACCTGAAACTACTCTATCAAATATCAAATTAGCCTTCAAACTCAAATTATAACTACTAAATAAGCATTTTACACATCTGATTCAGCTGTAAAAATACCAAATTAATCTTATTAAATTCCAATTATCCTAAATTACATCCATTAAAATCTTATTAAATTTTCTGGATATAACATATATTGTTCTAGATTATTCTGTTGCTAATTCGGCTGTAGATAAATCTTGTGTCCCATTGGAATTTTGCATTAAGTTTGATCTTGTCAGTCTGATGTATGGGCAATTTTGCACAGTTCGTAGACAAATTTGTTCTTTATGTAACCCTTCACTGTCTAAACATACCTTTTACTAGTGAACTATATATAATCAGGGTTAGCCTAATTATTTTGTTAAGGCAGGGATTATTCAACAATTATATTCTGCTTAGCCCTTATAAATTCCAGTAATTTATCCTTCACTATGTGGCTTCCTTGTATTTCATGCAATATCAAATTGCTGAATGCATATTTGCCATCTTAGTTGGTTTTTTCTGTTGGTAGAGCGCAAGGCTCTTAACCTTGTGATCGTGGGTTCGAGCCCCATGGTGGGTGAATTTTTTCCACCCATGACGAACCAGTCATGGCCAGTCTCAAGCTCGGATAAAGGAGGAGGGGTTACATTAGGTTGCCAACTAGCATTAAAACTATGACAAATATTCAATGAATGGATCTATTAAACTATTGTGCTAATTCTAGGTTGTTCTAGGGTCTGACTGTAATGTCTCGGCAAGAACCGCTACATCTCTAAAACTCGGGTGTAGTGCTAAATATGCAAGAGTTCGCGTTGTAGGGTACGACTGTAATGTATCATCAAGGACCGCTGCATCTGCATGAGAACTTGGGTGTCGTGTTAAATAGGCAAGAGTTCTCACACTATTGGTTGGATAAAAATAAATATGATAGGAAAACTAATAGTCTAAGATTTAGAACATGAAATATAGGAACCCTCATTGGTAAATCAATGGAGGTAGTAGATACGATGATTAGGAGAAGAATTAGTATTTTGTGTGTATAAGAGATAAAATGGATAGGTCAGAAGGCAAAGATGATAGAGAACTCAAGTTTTAAGTTACAGTACATAGGAAAGAGAAACAAGAAGTGGGTATTATTGTAGATAGTTCGTTAAAGGATGAAGTTGTAGGAGTAGTTAGAAAAGGGGATAGAGTTATAACCCTTAAGAAAATAGTGACGAAAGAAACTATGAACATAATTAGCGTATATGCACCCCAAGTAGGTTTAAATGAAACTACCAAATCAAGGTCTTGGGATGACTTAAATGATGTATTACAAAATATTTCGCCAAATGAAATGATTTTAATAGGAGGTGGTCTAAACAAGTAGAGTGAAAAATGAGGAATATGAGAGAGTACATGGGGTTATGGATTGTAACGAGAAATACAGAAGGAAAAACTATATTAGATTGTACAATAGCATATGACCTTATATTAGCTAATCCATTTTTTAAGAAAAGAGAAGAACACTTATTCACATTCAAAAGTGGTAATAATAAATCGCAAATTGACTTTCTTATAGTTAGGAAGAGGGATAGAAAGATTTGTAAAGATTGCAAGGTCATCCCGGAGAAAGCTTAACTACTTAATATAGGTTAGGAGTGTTGGATATATGCCTCAAGGATAGTATCAATAGAAAGAAAATGTATATACAACTCCTAGAATTAAGTGGTGGAAGTTAAAGGATGGAAAGAAAAATATATTTAAGGAGAAAGTAGCAGTACAAACATTAGGTGAAATATACGGTGATTCTAATACGACATGGGATAAGATGGTATCAAAGTTGAAAATAGTAGCTAAAAGTGTATTCGGTGAGTCAAAGGTACATGCACCACTAAATAAGGAATCTTGGTAGTGAAATGCGAAAGTACAAGATAAAGTGAAGGAAAAACGAAAAGCTTACAAGGAATTATATATTTGTAAGAACGAGGAAAACTTAAAAAAAATATACAATAGCCAAGAAAGTAGTGAATGAAGCAAAGAATGAAACTTTTGAACGATTATATCAAAAAGTGGATACAAAGAAGGGGAAAAAGACATTTATAGGATACCTAAAGTGAAAGAAAGGAA
>JBAMIE010039345.1:0-18593 GCA_037177295.1 Kaempferia parviflora
ACATCGACATCGCAAATGACATTATAATATAAATAAATTTAAATTAACTAATAATTTATTTGGTTCAAGAGATTACTCAATTTAAAAGCTAACAAAATGGCCATTGTAGCTACATGAAACGTCGGAAACAATCTTTTGAATATTATTGACTCCACGGAATAAACATTCAAAAACTCATCCTTTAGGGGAAAAGTATAATATTATTGATTAATACTAACTAAAAAATAACTAAATAGATGTTTAAATAGTCTCATAATCCTAACTCTAACTCTATCCCTAATTCTGCAAAAGAAGAAAATAACCAAAAGTAGAAAATAATCAAAAGATAATTAAATTAAAGGATAATCTTTTGAGCAAAAGCTTTGAACTATATTTTTTAATCTGAAACAAGATAGTTATGAGTTTCACCCGGTAATTAACTATAAATTTCTGAACAGACTTCAATTTTATATATTATAGGTCTCGTGGTTTAGCCAAAATTATAATTTCTCAAAACTTCTACCGATTCCACTCTGATCCTGTTCCGATCCTATATATCCTGTTTTGATTTTATATAGTATAGGTCTCATGATTTTATATATTATAAGTCTCGTAGTTTAGGTGGAAGGTTGGTGAATCTGCCAAGGTGATTCCAAAAACAGGTCCAAGGCCTGCCTCCTGGCCCTGAAGCCCCTCAAAGCTTCGGGTTCTTGACCTTCTCGATCCTCTCAGGACTCTTGGCTCCCAATCCTCTCGGGACTCCGGGCTCCCGATCCTCATGTGACACTTTGCTCCCAAACCTCTCAGGACTCCTGCTCCCGATCCTCTCGGGACTCCTAGCTCCTAATCTCCTAGCTCACCATCCTCTCATATTTCCCATTTTCTCAGTAATACTAGACGAAATATCAAAATAGGAAGAAAGTACATTAAGCTGAGTTATTTTAGGAAAAAGATGATAGCATGACTAAATCCTACTATTTAGGGAATAACCAACGTAAAGATCAAAACAGAAGGAAAGAACCTATCTTATCATTTTAAGAAAAAAATAATGGTATGAATAAATCTTACATTATTTAAGGAATTAAATAATGATCACGTAAAAAAATAAAAAAAAGTCTATAGTTTCTCTGTAAAAGAGGATATTTTACAACTTTCCATGTATGCATACACATACAACACTCTACATCCAAAAAAAACCCTAAGCTTCATTTTCCTTCTCTAACTTGAGCGTCGGAGTAAACCCTAAGCTTCATTTTCTTTCTCTAACGAGTAAACCCTAAGCTTCATTTTCCTTCTCTAACTTGAACGTTGGAGTGGCTACGCCAGAGAACTCCTTGGCCGTCACCCTAACACTCCTTTTTAACTATTAGTTTTCTTTTGTGGAAATTTTGGATCACATCATCATCCTCCTTGTCGTCATCAGCAATTGACAATTAATTTGGCCATCTAACCCACTCACCAATAAATCATCAATTAAAGTCCGTAGGTAGATCAAGGATAATTTAAGGGGAAAAAAAAAGATAAATCATAAAAGATAATATATATATATATATTAAAATCTACAGAATACTATATATTTAAAAAAATAAAAAAGTCACCCTTTTTCCCATCCTAAATGACAGATGAATTATATTATTTGTGGTTCCTCTCTTCCTTTTCACGCTTTAGCTTTTACATAGCAGCGTTCAAAGTGCTCCATTCAAAAAATATAGAACACCATTCGTCACTTTTAAGGATTGGCATTCTACCCAACGCACCAACGGCCACACTAGTGTTCAGGGCAACCAAAGCGACTTGGTCAGTAGGCGCCAATGAACCGGCCGAACTGATGGAGCGGATGACGAAGGGAACCGAACCAACCATGGTGGTTGTTGAATGACTAATCAGTTGACTATAACCCACTAGCTAGCCACTATCAAGCCACTAGCCAAAAGGATCAGCTAGGTCGACTAAGTTGGCCAACTCAAGATTTAATCGAATAAGACAAGTACACCAAACAGTCAAATGCACCAAGAAAATCTAACCAAACAGGCAGGTAGACACAATGGAATGAAGCAATTAAGAAGGCATAGATATCAAACAGAAACAAGTAAACATAAGAAATCCGACTTACCCTCTCATTTTTCGCCCTTTTGTTTTCACACAAGTAGATAATACCTTCAGCTTCATAATATGATCTTCATCCTCTAACTGCAATCGCTGCCGACTTGTTCCTGCAAGACATCATAATCCATCAATGTTACAGAAATATTCATGAGAGGAAACATGTATTCTGTTACAATACCTATATCTTCCGATGGCCGCAACCTATTTTTGAAAATGAGACTGAAAACGAGGACTGAAACAATCCACAAAAATAAATTCACACTATGAAAGCTCAATGTTTTACAATGTTTTCTATACACGACACAGGCTATTGACCATAAGGAACACTGAATGCACTCGCTACTAGTCCAAAACTTCAGGTTCATTTCCTTGAGGTTTCTTCAGCTTAGCCACAAGGACCCACATGTTTGCTAGTTCATTTTCTAAGAAGGCTTCCTTCTGTTTGGATTCCTCGAGTTTCTTCTGTATCTCTGCTTCTCTTTGCTCCTTTTCGAGAAGGGCAGCTTCTAGCTCTCTTTCGTAACTAGCATTTACCTCTCTCTTTATGGTAGGTTCGTGCCGCTTTATGTGAGGCTCCCTTCTGGTGTTCCTTGGTACACTGCTTGCTCTGCGCTGAGTGGAGTTTCTCGTAGAGGCCAATTCAGCAGTCAGTCTCTCGTTGTGGTTCATAAGTTTTGAGACTTCCTCAGATAATGCCTTCAATTCCACACCGGCAGCTGAAGCCAACCCTCTAGCATATGCACCCTCGTCAGCCAACTTCTGGTTTCGAACTTCTAACTGGCTATTTGCTTCTGTTAGTTCGGATACTTTCTGTTTTAGTTCTTTGATTTCAGAGACCTATTAGATATTGCACAAAGATTTTAAAAAATGAGTAAAAAATTAAATAAACAAAAATTTCACTAGTTTACCACTGTCTAAAGTGAAGAAAAAAATAGTAAATACTCTGAACCAAATTACAATGCAAAAGAACAAACACCATGAACAAAAATGTTAGTATACTTTTGACATGATAGATGATGGACTCATTTTTATAGCTAATATATCATGCCATAAGAACCCGAGTGTATAAAGTATTATGAAAACTTTAAAAAGAATCAAGCTTTGAGATAAATTAATTACTAACCTATGTTAACTTTTGATAAGTTGTCCTGGTGTGTTAATAAATGTCAAAGTTATTGAGATAATTAATGGAATTTCTGTGTGGAGATACAGCAGATGGATAGATTAAAGAAAATAATAAAATTTCAGGGGGAAAATTAATTAATCATAATTTGAAAGAATATGCCATTTCATCTGAAGAGACACATTATTTGTTCAAACTTTTTCCTCAATTTGGAGATTGCATGTCCAACTTAAATTGATATGAGCATGTAGATCTAACATTCAGGACAGCAGTCTTTGTGAATGAAAGGAATAGTAGTGAAATCAAATGAGAAAACAAATACCAACCAGATCCTCTTCGTGTTGCAATTTTGAAGATGTATCATTCAACAAACCATCTTCAAACTTTGTTCTCATCTCATGACAGAATGCTTCCTCATAATGATACTGTGATTTGACATTCATTGAGGAATCCTTCATTTCAAGTGCTTGTGAAAGTTGTTGTTTCAAGGAAGTAATAGTTTCTTGCAGTTCTTCACATTTGTGTATCTATAAAGGAACAAATATGAGCACTGCTGATGCTAGTCATCACTTGAAAGAGCTCTACAATAAAACTAATACAGCTACCTTTTGCAGCAATTGATCCTGTATAATACTGTTATCTGCAGTCTTTACCTGAAAAAGGGTTTCCAGAATGAGCTCAACTTAAAAAAATGCGCCAAAGTAGATTATAGAATTTGATAAGTTATCAATGAGTCTCCAAGTTAATCAGTGGAAATAACTAACGGAGGAGAATGTCAGACGAACAAGAACATTTAACCAGATTCAGAAAGATAAATTTATCTGTTAACGTATGTGAAAGAATGTCTGCAAAAAAAGAATGAGTACCTCGAGTTCAAGAGTTTTCTCATTTAGTTGTTCTAGTAGTTCTGTATATGACTGAAAAAGAGAAGAAAAATAAACAATTAACCAAATGAAACTGAAGGACCAATCGAGAAACACATAAGTTGAAGTCAGAACTAGGATTTACAGGTGAAACTACCAAGTTTCGCATCCTATTGTGAGACACTGAGAGAGAGTTAGCCATCTGCTTTTCCAAAGATGTGATTTGCTGGTTCTTTACTTTTATCTCTTCTTTGACCTTCCTCATGTCCATCTTCAGATCAATAGTACCACATGAGCTCTACAATCCTCATTTATCACATGGTCTTCTCTAACAAAATAAATGGGAGAAAAATAATTACTTGAATCTGTTCATTCTTTGGGTTCTTAGCAGCTTCATCAGAAAGTCGCTTTAGAACACTCGAATGAAGTGCCACTTCTCCGGCGAGAATCTTTACCTGCTCTTTAAGCAATTCAAGATGATCTATTGTTTTGCTGCTTGTCTGGTAAAAAAAAAATAGAATATGAATATAAAGAGACTTCCAAGTAGTCAAACTTTGTGCACATAAAAGTGAAACATAATAATATAATCTTCCATGAACAAAAAAAAAAAAAAATTTGTTGCTTATTGACAAATAGGCGTTGCTATAAAAACTGAATTAAGAGAGTCAAAGTTAGTTTAAACCATAAAACTAATACTAAGATGATTTTTTTTATTAATCTAGGTATCCAGCTCTTTTAATCCTGAAGGTGACTAGCCCGGCCCTACGGAAGTTTCCCACCGGCTAGGATACATTCGGGAAGCACAGATGGGTCTAACGGACGACCCAACATCACAAGCGGTTCGAACATCGGTGTATGAGGTGCCCTGCATGAGTTTCGAACCCTTATTGCATGGGAGCCCATCCAACCTCATACAATTTGAAGTTTGTTAATAAAATCAATAGAAGAAAGTCATATGCTAAGAATATGTATTGAGATTCCAGGCATGATCAATGCATTTTGGAATTTTCTTGAAAGACTCCAACAGAACAAAGAATGATAGGTTTCACAAGGCAAGTTAGTTTTTTTTTTTTTTTTTGCAGATGCCCAAAATCAACATCATCGTCACAACAATTATAAATATAGTTGATTGACAATGACAATGATAATGATAATGATGATGTTAATGATTGATTGCAACTTAAGATTCAAAGAGCAAAGATTGGGCAAGTAATTTTCTATTTTCATGTCTGACTGCAGGTATTTGGCCGGTGTAGCAGCAATGAATAGTGGCATAATTCACAGTTAGTGTGCTCGATAAAGAAAATGTTCACTCGTGAATTATAAGGACCTAAGGAAAATCACTTGTCTACATGGTGCACAAAAGCTGATTGAATAAATCCTTTAAATTGAACATATCTTTCTGATGTTTCCCTATTAAATCCTCAATTTGATATATTTTATCAAGAAGAAACTCTGAAATTCAAACCAGTAACTGTGGCTTGTGTGCATTGTTCATTTTCCTTTATCATACTTCTCTATCCATTCTAATTTTCATCCAATAGAAAACTTAGCAATGTCATAATTTCTTTGTGAAATTAATTTACTAGTGTTTAAATTTTATATGGTTGGTATATCAACAGTCAGTGTTTACTTGAACAAAAATAGGAGGAAAGGAAAATAAATGGCATTGTCAGTTTCTCCTATTTACTAGGCAAGAAGATGAGAGGATAAAGGAATTTAATTCCATTAAAATCCAGCATTTTATTTTCTCCCAAATTGAACAGAAATGGAGATAATAAATTAAGTTTAATCTCTAATAAACACAAAAAAAGAAAAAAGCACTATTTTCTTCATTTTAGTTCCATCCAAATAATCAAGATCAGTGGAAGTAGATAAGGATTTTTTTTTCTTTCGACTCACTTAAACTACTCTCTCCCTCAAGATAAACACATCATTAATGATATTTATACAATTGTAGGAAGACAAAAGTGGGCATTTAACTTTAAAATGTGATATAACAACTGAAAGGAGGAATATGGTCACAAGTCATTCTGGAATAGTTAATTTGGTAAGACAAACAAACACATTAATTAATTAGGAGAATAATACTTTTAACGTTACCTAAAAAGCTAGTAGTAGACTGAATTTACAGCAAAAAAAAAAAAAAAAAAAAACATTTCACTGAGAAACCCAATTTATGGAAGCCTAATATTCATCCATTTCATACCATTGGTGTCGCTTGGGAAGAGAGATTGTCGGCAGGATGCTCTCTATCATGGTCCACCTCCAACAGATGATCAGCAGGAATACTATCTGGTACTAATGAATTTGATAAACCATTCTCAAAAGATAAGTGTATGCTTTCTGCTTGAGGAGTTGGTGTTGTGTGTGATTTTGTCCCACTTGATTTGTCACCATCTGAACTAGTCAATGTTGTCCCACCATCACGTTTCTGGGGCAAAAATTCAATTAAACACTAATATCAGAACAGGAGCCAACAACTACACCATTCTGTTAACTAGATTACTTAGAATAGAAAATGAGTGTCACATATGCCTATCAAATGCAGCCATATCAACGGCAAAACGCCAAGGCTGCAACCAAAACAGGATGCCCATAGACTGTAAGGTTGCCACCATACCATCTTACAGTCTTAAAATAATCACAGATTTAAAAGAATGCAATTCAACAGTGTTGAATTTTTCAACGACCATGAAGTAGGATAACACAGACAGTTGTGAAGAATGCTTCAGAAAGATTTTTGCTCTTATGGATGTAAAGTTACAAATTTCAACTGAAATTGACTAGTATCATGAAGCATGCACAACTGACAAGGCAATGCATGTACTGACATGATATTTTATTTATCTTTCATATGTGTTATTTCCTTTTATGTACAATATTTGTATATCTTACTACTGTGAATGGGTAAGAAAATCAAAAGATGAGCCAAAATCTTCTTTCACTCAATAGTCAATACTACTGCAAAGTTACAAAAATTTACCAGTAAAAAGCAATCTTACTGTCAAGCAAAAAAATATACTAGTAAGAAGCATCCATATATTGATCTATACCCGCGATTTGAACCAGTTTAGAAGCCCATGCTTTCTATTCTTCTTCTCCTCCTTCAAAACATCATCATTAGTTTCACCAAATCCTTCAATTGGAGCATAAAAGACAGCAGTTTCATTATCTAATATCATATCTCGCCTTCGATATGGAAGATATGCAAGCTGCAGAATCAGATGATTTCCTTAATTAGAAAAATATTGGAATCCCCTAATCAAGCAATAACACATTTGATGAATATTTAAAACACAATTAGGCCTGTAGTCAATATCTAATCAAGGAATCATAAAATGAATTATAGAAAAGCAAACCTCCTCCTCTCCAAAAGAATGCCTTCGTCTAGGACCAGAGTGCTGAAGAAATCTTGGAGATTGACTTGCTTTCGTAGACACCAAAATCAATTTGGTTAAACGTTGTATCCTTCCTAATAAAGCAGCTTTAGCTTCTTCTTCCTGTTCCAGTCTTGATTGTAGCTTGACATGACCATCTTCTAGCTTTTGCATGTAAACATTTATACTAATAAACTGACACTGAACAGAAAAAATAATTAAAATTAAAATTGTTTGAATATATGGCAATGACCTACCTTCTGTTTCAAGATAAAGATATCTTCTCCGGTATCTTTATGCGGATTAACAGTCACAATCCCTTTCTTTAACTGATCTAGCTCTTGCTTCAAACAACGTATCTCATTTTGGTATTTCTTTATAAGAGACTTTTCATCAAGTATCTATATAAAAGTGAAACCATAAGATAGTACAGAAAATAAACAGCCAACATGGAGAACTGGATGGTAGTCATACAAGGAATTTCATGCCTAGGTGTTAAACTCTATTTTAATGGAGAACTTCTATTACACTAAAATCAGGAATCTATATGGTCAGAGAAAACATACTTTATTTTGAGAAGCTTGAATCTCAATGCATTTTGCACGGTGAGCAAACTTCAGTGTATTGTGTGTTTCTTCTGCATTGCTTGATGATGGAGTCACTGTACATATGAGCTATACAAACGAAGGAAATAACAACTGAAATCATTTAATTCTCCATTCAATTAACGTATCTTGCAGAAATTCAAATGCCAACTTACAGATACACGCCCTTGACCACTTAAAGAAGATTGGAGGAGTCGTGTTAATTTTGAGTCTCTATATGGGATATGTGTAGCTTTTCCATCAGTTAATTTTGCAATAACCTGACAAGGTAGTAGTTAAATAAATTCACAGGGAGAATAACATAAATGAGTCTTGGATTTCATCATCGTCATCAAACCATATATGTTCCAACTATCCGAAGATAAAAGTTATGGATTTGATGGGCATTAAAGTCAAAAGTTAAACAAATCATAGGTCAGCTTAATTCATATAAATTATGCATGCTTGAATTCTTCCACCCATGAAACGTTATCCTCAATGTAGGAAAAAAGTACCTCTTTTTAAAATTAGCTTATATGAAAAATACATGATACTGGGCTAACTTTGTAATAGGTAATGGAAACTAAAAGCATTGTCAAAGCATGAAAAAAAAGAAAATAATATCAAAATTCAACCAATAGTAAACTACTTCTTCAATCCAAAATAGCATTTCCAAAATTAAAAAAATTGCACAAATCATCTCTACTCAAAAGTTGTTCACAATAGACTTTAAGTTGTTCACAATAGTTCCTTTTCCTCCTTATTCAAAAGTTGTCTCAACTCTATGTTAAGTTGTTCACAATAGACTTTACCAGATAAATAATTTACAGTAGGGAAGAGCAATCATTGATGTGATTGAGACAATCAAACATATCAGATGCAACAGAAAAGCAGTTGTACAATTATATTTAAATTAAATGAAAGACAACTCACAGTTCCAAGAGTTAATAGGCTCTTATTTATATAAGATCCCTCTTTCCGTCGTACTCCAGTAGTCTCAGCCCTTGAGCTTTCGGAACCTGCCAGATCGATGAGGTTCTGCATCCATGAGTGGAAGATAAGTACATAAAACCAATTGTTCGGGGGAAAAAATCCACAAGCATCACCACAAACATACAGCCAGTAGCAACCAGCATCTAAGTTGGCTATGATTCTTAGAATAGTACCAGACAGCAAGTCAGATATGATAAAGTAACTAGAAAAAAGTTCAAGGAATAAACGAAACAAACTTACTAGCTGGGAAAAGTTAACTGCTTCCCCTTCACCATAATCACCACATGGGCTACTCTCTATTGTCTGTAAAAAGACCAAAAGATTAAGTGAAAGTGTAATACTTCAAGTGCTTGGAACTTTGCAAATATCTTTCAGGAATTGCAAAAAAGAATTCCAAAACTGAAAAAAGTAGTCTATAATGCAAAAGCAATTTCCAATCCAAGGCCAAAAATAAGTTTTACGAGAAAACATATCTGGAATGCAACTTGTATAGATAATAGGATCCGTTCAATGTACCAAAAGGGCCAATACTGCAGAGTGAAGTGTTAAAGACATAACAGAAGCAGATATGGAGAACCCCGAATTAGTCAATTTCCCAGTTGCCCATGTCACTGAGCAATATATGACAGCTTTAAACAGCAAAAAATCATTAACTAGGTTTTGATAAATCAGCTAGGCCATAAGCAATTAATTTCATTATTTCCTTTTCTGATATCAGAATCACTTAGGAATCTAGGACTATAGACCTATCAAAACAGTTATATAATCCTATGAGGTTCCACAAGTAATACAAAATCTTAAAGATAGGTAAGTAATTAAGAAGAAAAGCAGTATTGCTTTGAGAATGTATTTTCAAGTAAGCAAACTCATTTTTTGATAGAAAGGGGGAATAAAAACTATAACCATCTGTGTCAAAATTACAAGAACACTTCTTGCCCCATCTTGCTTTTTCCACGTCATGTAGACAAACTCAATTAAGTGATGATATCTCAGCCTACAGAAGGGAAGAGGAAAAAAGTTACTTTCTTCCCAGATTTGGGAACAAAGCCAGTTTCTTATTATCCCGATTTTCTATCCTCCTTCGCAACATTTACAAAATCCTTGAAAGATTTAGTTTTGTATTGAAGAAATGATATGTGGATGAAGCCAACCACCAATCAGAATAAAAATAGTTAACTGTAAAAAAAAGGTCATTGAGTTAAATACTTGTTTGTACGAATAGAATGTTGTACAATCCATACCAAGATAAAGCATTAGAACCAAAAACACATACTTTTATAATTTTAAATCATTAGTGGGATGAAAGAAATTAAAAAGTGCATCAAAAGTTTATAGTAAACAATAATAAATGCACAATTGGAATTTATAACCAACACAAAAATGCAGTACAAGTACCAGCGTGAAAATTGTATGACTTCGGCTGCTTAGCAAATTGAAGTTATTGGATCCAACATGTCTATGCTCTATCATCAATTAAGAGAGATTTCACCATCAGCATAAAAAAGAGTCATGTGTATAAAATATCATAAAAATCCATTCAATAGAATCAACCTTAAAATCTAATGAGCATGCACATGTAAATTCCAATTTTACCTTCTCCAGCTGCAATAAGGGAGAGTGCATGTGCAGGAGACAGTACTACTTCCTCCTTAATACCCTCAATAAATGTACCCTAAAACCAAAAACATGGAAAACAAGCACATCATTGAGTAAAACACTATTAAGAATGTTGTTACAAAAGTAGGAATGCAGCATGTCAATGGACTTCCACATATAAAGTAGCTCAAAAACATCAATTGGAAAAGCTAAAGAACGGAAAGAACTGCAGGCTAGCTATAGCCAAGCTACTATGAGAAGTTTTAAATGCACTCTGTCAAATGTTTCCAGATCAGGGCTCTGGCAGATTGATCCATGCCTGAAATGAAGACTAAGAATCACAGAGGAACACTGACACAGATACCAGAGAAGAATAAAGACATGAAGTAGATAGTCTTGACATCTCAGGTAACATATAACATAGTGGAAGTAACTTGCTCAGGCCGACTGATGGTGCTACATTGCATGCAGCATATAACAAGCCAACCCATGGCCTGCAGAAAAGTTACCTTGAGAAGATTCACAAGGAAACCCATGAACATTGGATATGCAGACAATATGAAAGCATCACATAGGGATTTGTTAACTGGTTATTCCCATGTAATGATAACTACCTAGAAACAAGTCCAAATTCCCAAAAATATCAAAATGTCTCTATTGTGAAACCAAGAGGTGGAGATGCCTCATAATATACACTGAACACAAAGAAAAGAATATTCAAAGGAAATAAAGGAAAATATGGATAACATTGATGTAGACATAAATAAGTTAAGAATTGAAAAACTGAATCAGAATCAAGCTGTTATATCAATGTTCTGAAACAAAGTGAATAGATAATCAAAATCTTGTTTCTCAGATCATATAGCAAAAACAAAACAAAAAAAATGTCCTAATCATAAGAGCATAGTATCAAATATAGTAGGTGATTAACCAGCACCTGAGTGTCCTCCCTGATTCGCAGATTCTGTCCTGCTGGATTTAGTAAATCATTGACAACCTGGAACAATAATCAAGTAAAATGTAAGGCAACTATGAATCACAAATGAAAGCGCAATCATGATAAAACTCAAAATTTCATGATAGACAATTCAAACAATCCATTAAATTCTTCAATGTGAGCTACACACTGATAATGATGTGTATGCATCGTTTCCATCTATCTAGTAAAATCCTGAATATAGCCACTACAAGGCATATGACTAAACCCTTGCAGTGAAGTAGTGGACATCATCAGTGCATTAGCTAGAATTTTCTCCACATTTCATTGGTCAAAAACACTCACTTTTGATACTTAGTGATGGAGAGATCTACAACTGATATGGGCCCTCAAGAATCTAGTCACAGGAATGAGACATCAGCATATTCATGTAGCATCAGTAAAATACAGATCCAGAATTTTCACCACAGACAATGGTATGTTTCAAGTTAACATCTGCACCTCCCTGTGGCACCGGGGTGATTCAGATCAAGAATTTCTATTCTTCACCCACATGGCATAAGAAATCAAATTGATTTAACACCTTGACTGAGCTTTCCCTGCTGCACTGACAAGTCTGCAAAGAGCCTAGTCTGCATAAGATCTACTTGGTCTCTCCAAGATCACAATAAACAGAGATAAAGGAAAACATCCACTTCAAGTCAGATCCACATATTCCGAATATCACAAAAATAGATCCAGAAGTGTTTATAGACAATATTTGACCACGGGTACCTATTGATAGTGAAAGTAGAGCCTGGTCAAGATCATTTACTTTAGATCTCAGAATAAATTTCAAGTCATGTTCCAACATATCTTGAAACCACATATCCTTATCCTTTATTGCAAAATTTGAGATGGTGTTGCCTGATATTGCTGACTCAATACACATCATGGTTTCGAAACTAGTTGTTTCAATTGACACAAGCAAAATGCAAAATTATACCCATCAATGGAAACCGAAACAGAGTTGGCACAGGCAAAAATTAGTTTGCCCATACCACCTGAAAACAATCATGTATTGCTCAAGCATATGCTAGAAATTTTGTTTCACCCAATATCAAACAATATGAACTCAACACAAAATCCAATGAGGATAAGCTACAAGACACTCTTCCTCCTTATATTCTTCTCTTCTTTTATTGTTGTCTTATTCTTTCACTTTTTTTTTCTCCTCGCCATCCTCATGTCAGCTCAATCTCCCTATGTGCTCGTAAAATAGAGTTAACATCATGTGATCTTGTCCTGACAATCCAATCACCACATCCTCCATTACTTGTTGGTCTATATAGGGTGATCGCTTTCAGACACTCGTAACAGACAGATGAGGTCTAAGAACACAAACATAAAGCATCACTCAAGTAATAATATCCTCTCTAATCAAGTTTTACCTATGTCAAAATTACTTTGCTCATAACTGAACTCTGGAGCTTATTTTAAACACAATTGAAACCAGTTCCAGATAATAACCCAATGAAACCTAGATGAGATTCAATTCCAAATATTAATCAATTAAACATACATCTCTGTTGGTTAAAGTTTTAATATAACAATAGTATACAACAAAGTACGATTGTACAATATGTATCTACATATCCAAGTGTTACATTCCTGGATAATATACTTTTTCAAGTTGTTTCCATGTAAAATTAGCTCAATTAACTAACAAATTCATTTATTTCCTAATTGTCATAGGCAAAGTCAGGATTAAAATACCGTGCCAAACTGGTCAAAATGAGCGAAACATCTCGTTCCGCAGGCCGACCGACACGACCTCGGCACCGGGTCGTGCAGCAACAGAGAGGCGTCAAGCAACTCCGCGGAGAGTGGCACGACCCCCACGTCTGGAGCGGAGGCGTCGCGCCACCCCCGCGACCCAGGAGGAGTCGTGCGAACTCGCGGCCGCATAGTCGCACGACTTTCTTGCGTAATGCATCTGGTGGGTGGGTGTTTTTTTAATTAAAACTTAGGTTAATTACTTTAATTAACTCCTAGCTATGATAGGGATAATATAAAGAGACTTTATTAAACACTAATAAAATTATCTAATTTATTTATTTTAATTCTAAAAAAATATAATAAATTTTTTATTTATTTATGTATCTATTTTCATTTTTATTTCCTTTTTTTAAAAGATTATTTTTATATTTTAAATATTTATATTAAATATTGTATTTTTAATTAATATATTATATATTTTAAAAATACTGAAACTATATCGGCATAACCGATACAATACCGAAACCGTATTGCTCCAGTCAAGGACTGAAACCTCAGCACAGGTCAAGATTTTAAACCATGGGTAAAGTAAGAGGAAATTAGAGTGGTTAAGCCAAAAGAACTTATAATTTCTCTACATGAGCCTAGAAGAATCTAGATTTGTGTCATACCTCCACATGTCTATGTTTACATTTTTCTAATAGAATTAAAATTACTACATAATAATGAGCATGAAATGCTTACACTCAATAAAGCAAAAGGGAAAACAGCTACATAGGGAAAACGAAAACAAATAACCAGCACTAGATTGCACTTTTCAGTAAACAAACCTCATTGTAGATTTCCAGGTATGATACACGAAGAAGAAACTCACGACTTGGAGTCTGAAACCAGAAGTAGGTGCTCAGATTCTTATGAACCTACTAAAAGTGTTTTAGAGATAGAGAAATGTTCAAACTACCTCTTGGATGATACTAAATGCATCTTTTACAGCCAATGGTATGATTCCTGGGGATCTTTGATCTCCCTGACATCAATCCAACATGAATAAATTGATATGAAATTTCAAGATCCACTTGCTAGAAATATTTTGAGAATGAGCAGTTGATCAAGTTTGCAGAAGATTTGATCATTGTTGTATCCAAACTTACTAAATAACATAAAGAGTTGCAATCTCAACCCAAAGTATTTCCAATTACCAAGAAGCCATTATAATTTGTAGCGAAAGTGCCATCAACAGGATTCTAAAATTTCATTAAAGATGATCATCCAAAATGGGGAAAATAAATACAGGAAAGGGAAAACAGAACCACTAAATCACTGATATATATCCACTTAATTAAGAGCACAAGTATTGCAATGACTATCTATATTATTTTGAACTTATCAAACAGTATCTTGTTGGTACATTAGAACAAAATTTCAGTATTTTTTGATACAAAAAGCGATTCAAATGATCATAGTGATGATACATGCAAAGCAAGAACAGAATGGCAAATAACCATGTTTTTTTCGTTTGGCTTTTTGTGCACTTGATCTTGTGCATTGCACCATCATTCAGAAACATTAAAGGAATGCAACATCTAGAACCTTGTAATTTTATTTGAATAAGAAGTAAACAAGAACAAAGACTTTCACTAGGTCTCCTTTTTGGCACCGGAAGCAATCAAACAATGGCTAAGACTGCTGCAAGCAAATTAGGAGAACGCAACAATTAGGTCTACAAGATAAATTGAAGAAATAATAAGATTAAAGAAAAAACAACACTAGTTACGCTGAATTGAATTCTCCATCAATTAAACAAAGTAAAGGAAAATTTCCAGGCATCAGAAGACAAATATATGTGAGTGTCTCTACATTAAAGTTGTGACCCTCACATGCATTGTATGTGTTTTGCCACTGCTTGTAACTCCATACGCAAAAATTGTGCCTGTGGAAAGAGAAAAAGGCAAGATTCCATTAAAATTTCATGGTATTTTTCAGTCAGTAATAAACTTTGTTTCCAATTGTCAGCATAAGCCAAGGAGCACTTGAGGTTGAGGACCCTCAATAAAGTGTGATACAACTCAAACATCAGTTGGAAACAAAATACTCGCTTAATGCAAGTAAGTTCTCTTCTATTCTATGTACTCTAGTCAAGCTTGAAGATTTCATTAGGGTGTGAGGTTTGCATAGTAATATTAAACATAAATACTATGTTATAAAGTGGACACAGAAGTGAAAGATTATTTTTCAAAATAAATTACAAAGCAAACATTGTACACTATATTGGTAAAGTAAAATAGAACCAAAGAATATAGGATATAAAGCTTATAATTAATTTACTCAATCAAATGCAATTAATTCCTTAATTGACCCAACTACAAATAAATTAGAATCAGGTGTGAGTAGACCAAGCTAACTGGTTGAATAAGGAATGGTCTTTGACTTTTTGAGTGAACCTGAGATCTTAGACTCAACCAAATGGAACCAAACTGAACCAGAGGTTGAAGGTTTATTTATGAGGACTCTGTGGTCATCAAGAGCCCCTTTCCTGCATTTGTCTTCTTCTGCTATCTCTGTTGATCTCCTTTATCTGTCATTTAATAATCAATTTTCTATGTTTTTCGTCATTTTCCTCTCTCAGTTATCTGGAGTCCATCTCCCCCACTGACTAGTCAAGATTTTGAGGGTAAGATATGGCAACAGAATGAGCTGCAGACCATTGTAGGAAGAGGTGGGTTGCAAGTGGAGTTTAATATCTGGTATTGTTTGTTACTTTGGTTCCTTCCTTTATGAACTTCAAGTTTTAGGTTGAAATTGATAGCACGAATTTGTGTTGCTGTAATTGCTGGTCAGGAGGCACCAATCAGTGAGATCTAGCATCAGTAAGAGTAGATCTAATGTGGATCTGTTAAGGAGAGTTATGGTTATATTTATATATATAGGAGTATTGTGGTAGGTCTAGCAGATTATTGAGGCTAAGCAAGGGTTTTCTGAACCTTACTAAGAATTGAAGTGTTGTGATGGATTAAATCAATTGAGAGTTTAATTGTGCTTGTAGATTTTAGATGCTCCCGATCTTCTTATAGTGTATTTCAAAAGGAATTTTTATTAACCAAGAATATTTGTTATTTGTGTTATTTAGGAATATTCTAATCAAAATGATGCTTCTAATAGATAAGGGCTTGTTAATGTCTGAGAAACATAGCGAGGAAAAGAATTCTTTAGTGAAAGCATGTACAGTGCCACTGCCAGTGTGCCAAGTGATGTTAGTGCTGGCAGGCCAAGAATGAGGGCAATTATTGACATGCAGTAGAGCAGATGTCATATGATATGATCAACTTAGCATGTCAATTTTATGATTTTATTTGTTTGTCAATGACTTAAGAATACTTGTTTCTAATTTTATAATCAACGATTACATGTAATGATTCTAACAAGATTGAAGAAAATGATTAAAGAAATGCTAAGAATTGTATTTGAAGATTAAGAACATCTTTTCTGTAGGTATTCAAGCTAGACTCAGTTATAGAAGAGTTACAAACTTTCAAATACAAACTTAATCAAGAGGATTAACACCATCGTGCATAACAGACACCATAAGCATTCAATGAAAACAATCAAGAGGGCCACAACACCTAATGTCCATGAGACTTTTTCTTTGAAAACTAAGATCAATACCAAATTTATGAATAATTTAAAAGTACAATAGCAAAATTAAAAAAGGAGAAGAAATTTACCATTGATGCCCTCCATAGCACCACCGACAACATGCTGAGCAGCCACATCATATACATGGCGTGTTGTTGTTGTAGGCCCAAAAACTCGATCTATAATTTCAGGGTTATGGCATTAGTCAAGGCCAAGGTCAGATTTATATTTAGTAATGGCAAAGGCAAACACACAAACATGCATTGAAATATAAAGTGAAAAGGTTATCATGAATAAATAATAATAATTTTGTGGCCAGTATTATACAAATAAAAAATGGAGAACATTTCCTTTGTGCATAAATACCAGTCGACTAATATAGAACCATCCACAACTAAAAACAAGCAAAATCGGTAGAGATGCATAGACTAACAGATTTAGCCTTGATATAGAACATACCTGCTAGATGGTAGGTTTCAATTTCCAAATTTAGCTAAACCCTAAAAATTGGCAATCCTAAGCCAAATCATATTTTGAAAAAACAAAAGTTTATAAAAGTAGAAGAAAAGGGATAAAAAAAAAAACAGAAGTTGTCTTAATGAATGAAGTTGACTGTTTTATAAGATGATCCTACTCAGATATGTACCATGAAACATGTCAATGTTATTGGTTAACATATGCATTCCTAGATGTACTCTTAACTCTTTTAAACTCTCAATGGTAGCTATAAATATGGACTAATTTGATCAAAAATCCAAAATCATTACTTTGGAATTGGGAAGAGCTCATAGTGATTATAGATTTAATATCAGTCTTAATGGAATTATGGATTTCAATTCACACCCAAAGGGGGAAGGGGGACCTTTAAAGTTTAAATGAAATTGGTGTGATTTTTATGTCAATTAAATTAAGATGATGCTTACTGTCAAAAGGGAATTGGTTAATTTAGTTGGGCAAGGATGTTTTTAAGCACCCAATGCTACTAAAAATTAAGGTTTTTGAAGTAATCTTGAACTTTATGTGTTGTGCTTTTCTTTAGCATTCTGCACTATAGTTCTGATGAATTAGCTTCTGTACTAACAATTGATGAATTAGCATACATGATCGAACTATTTCATATGCTATTTATTGTCATATGAGCTCAAAGTAGTAACTCATCCAACAGCACTCAATAATCAGATTCGAACAGGAAAAAAAATGGTATACTTATACATGTAATAGTTACACAAAGACCAGCAGCTAAATAAACTATACTCGAAGATAGTCCAGTTCATTTCCAGAAATATATCTCGTCCGATAAGCACAATTGACCAGTTGCATAAAATTCAGAGTGATTCAAAAGATGCCACAGTAGTGTACTACCGATAGTTCATTATATACCAAAAGGACACTACAAATCAAATGCAATACATACCACGTACCATAAGCATATGCAAGAGTCGGATTATGTTCACTTCGAACGATGGTATCCCCATCAGCATACCAGGCAATCTCCTCTCCCTGACGAATCTCACGTTGACTACACGACAAAAAACAAAATAAGACAAATTACGCCGGCTTCAAGGACCAACAAATGGACGAAGAGAAGGAAGAGAACAGATCTGATCCCAACCTGAGCGGCCGGAACCGAACAGTAACCGT
>JBAMIE010039443.1:0-18591 GCA_037177295.1 Kaempferia parviflora
AATAAAAAATATAATTATATATATATATACTATATTAATGGGATAATTTTATTATGTTTTAATTAAATCTATTTAAACAATCATAGTTAGGAATTGATTAAATTTATTAACCTAAAGTAATTAAATTAAACTCTAGCTTACAACTTACTCGCATATCCTGTTTCACCCAGACGACAAGTTCGATGCATCGTGGGGACTGCGCGATGAGTTCGCACGTCGCCGCATCTAGGCGATGCCTCCGAGCCTGTCGCTGGGCCAGGCGACACCTTTGAGCCCGTCGCTCGCCCGAATGACACCTCCGGTCACACGGTGGTGAAAGAAGATGAGTTACCTCCTAAAGCACCGCCTCAGCATGAGGCGGTGTGGTTGATGCCCTCCTCCTGCCTAGGTGGCCGCTTCGACCGCCATTTAGAACACTAATACCACAAATTGGACAAAAACATTGAATCTCCTAATTTAGGGGTTGGGGTATGAGCAATCGATAGATCCCAATCTATCAGTTGATTATTCGGGGCCCTCGATTCATCCATCAATTGATTAGTATCAAGTACTAGTCAACAAATCTCATGACTCCGACTAGTTTTAAAGTCGAGCCTACTTATTTTGAGAGTTTACCCTCACTAAGTATAGTTTCTCTCAACACTCAACTCACCAAAAGTTTACCCTCGCCATGAAGTCATCTCTTGTCAAGCTACTCATCCTTAGATGCACCCAAGCCTATGACTCCTCCTCAACTCAGTCATACTTTAATGCTCCTTGTCCTACAATCCCTCAATGTGCCATGTCATCCTTTTCCGATCTCTATAGACCTTGAGCCATTAAATCATCAACCGACCTTAGCTATGCCAAGTTGTCTCCATGTGTGTCTCCAAGTCTTACACGATTCAAATACACATATCAAATGCAATAATAATTTTAACTTAAACTATTTGTCTGATCCATCAAAACATCAATCATACCCGATCTCAAAGGTGTGATTGCACCACTACCATCATCAACAACAACAACCAAGCTTTATTCAAATAAATGGGATCGGCTATATGGATCCTTCTATACCATTGAGCTCTATCCCCTACTATATTATCATCTATATTTAAAAAAAATTTATCTTGTTTTATTATTTTTAATCGAGTCTTTTATTGTCTTCCTCTTCCTCGTTTAATGTGCATATTTGTCATAGTTTCACATCGCCTATCTGGAGCATTTAGTGATCATCTAAGTACATACAACTATCATCTTAAATGTGTCTCTCTTTTCCCTCAATAGATGCAACCTTGACTTTCTTTTCCCTCAATAGATGCAACCAAATTTAGTGTGATTACACCAACAAATTTTAAATTTAAATATCTCATCTTAAAAATCCTAACATCAAAGTTTGGTTTTGCATAGAAAACCAAAAAGAAACATCACACATATACTGTCATACACATCAAGATGATGTGGTCTACAGATTGTTGCTTTTTTTCAAATAGAAGAAACCTATTACCATTAATCTTTGAAAAATCAGATGTTGATTCTGCCCACCTTTTAAGCCTTCCTAAAAAAGAATGAAGATCAGCTCCTATGGTAGTAGGAGCCTAACCTATGGACGAAATAGTAGCATTTCCCTACTAGAGATCTCCCTCCATGGTCATATAGCATCATGACCTGATCAGCAATACATAGGCTTGACTGATATGAAGTCAGAAATGTAGACCAAATGACTTAGGTGTCTACAATGGTGGTTGGTGGATTATCTTGGAGTACAATGGAATGGTACCACATAGGATTATCTTTGTGTACCAGATGGAATGATAGATCAATATCTCATCGAGGAGGAGATTATTGAGTTTGACTAAATAAAGGGCCAACAACTCAGTGTTGAGTCCAATTGGCCCAATAATATCAAATATACGGTGACTTGGGATTTTAATCCTGATTTTTTTATATAATTTCAACATAGTGATGACTATATAATATAACGATCGCTATAAATTTCAACTATTGGAGAGTTCCATTGACTAAGAAATACCTTGGGGCTTCCTTTAGTGATTCTGCATATCATATTGCTTGTAGAAAAGAAATTTTTTCACAGGGAAAATTGGGGGTGCCAAGGAGCACTTAAGGTGATATTTTCCACTTTTTGTTTTACTAAGAAAAAAAAGTATATGAAGGATTGACATATCTTTTATATGAGGTGGCATAGTTGCTTTTTCAATTTTTATTATACTTTTTCTCTCATAATATATACTTAAATTCTTTATATAGACAGGTTTCTATTGAACTACATTAATTGTTCTACTTCTTTTATATATTATTTTTATTCATCCAAGAGAGATAAGGCATCAATCACAGGGCTTGTGGTAGGGGTTATTCTACATTTTAGAAGCATTGGATTTGGATCCACAAGCGTATAGTTTGAGACAACGGAATCTAGAAAGTAGTGCTAGAGAGGTCTCCAATTGCATCCAGAGTTGTTAGAAGCACTTGTAGTCCCAACACTCTTCACGCTTTAGCTAAAAACAGCTAAACCTTCCTTTACTGCTTCTTGAATCTTAAGTAAGAATTATCTAACAAAAGCAATGTGGAGTGAATATAATTCAACTTCGGTAGCTGTCTTTTGACTCCAATATATTCTTCAAACGTTCATCCCTTTTAATTGACTATGCATCGGAATGATGAAGAGCGAACCAAATAGCTCAATAAAAGTACAAATTAAGAAAGAAACAGAACCTGATCTATAACCTAAACAGAGCTACAGAGATCCATCTTTTCATGTCAAAACCATAGTGACGTGGGAATCAGTCAATCAAATAAACCCCCATCTAGACTTGGAAATTCAGTTGTGAGAGAGAGAGAGAGGAAAGCACCTGCGTCATAGAACACATTGGTCTTGTCCTGGATCGCGTTTGGAGATGCGCTGGCGGCGGCGTCCGTCGTTCCACAAGTTCCCCGAAACCCACTGGCGATGGCTGACCAGAAGCCGCAGTTCTGCCCCATCGCCACCTCCTCCTCCGCGAGCGCAGCGAATACGGCTATCGGAGGGGAATCGAAACGCAGGAAGTAAAACGCGAGAATTCCATGCCAAAGAGGAAGAAAGGACAAGCAGATGGAAGGAAGAAGAGAAGAGGAATTGGGGGAAAGAATTGATCGAAAAGGTGAAGTCGTCGTCAGTTGCCACCACCATTATCGCAGTATATGCGGGAAAAAAAGCGGCTTTTCTTTATTTGTTCATTTTCCCCCCTTATTTCGAAAAAAATAAATTAAAAAGAAAAAAAAAAATAGAGAGAAGGTGCTACACGGAGAACAGTCCATTCGCGCGCACTTGGGTTTCCTCCCGGCTTTCATTTTTCCCTCATAATCTTCACAACTCGTATCGTATATATTCAACTCTTCAATGTCATTTATTTATGTTTCTTTCCTTTGAAATTCAATATGTTGAACTTGACAACTTAGGGCACGATTGCGTCAATACTATTATTTCTAAGTCTTTATTTTCCTCTTTCTTGACTATCTTTTGGAGATGAATAAACTCTTACAATACTTTCTCTTGCTTTGGAATGTTCAGAACTGACTTAAGAATGCAACAACACTCGGTCAAGAGTTGGGTACAAAAATTTCCCCATTAAGTCCTTACCCCTATGTATGCAACTCTTCCTCCAATCAACATACAAGACAACTTAAATAACTATTCAACTCAAATTGTCTTCAAATGTAGGTATAGAAACCTTATCAACGAACGATTAGTTGCTAGTTGACTCGAACACTAGCATATTCGACTGCTTCAATATTTAGTCAGTTCAAACCAATTTTTATTTACTCAAATGGTTAAGATGGAAAGGCTATCCACAAATAACTGATTAGCATTTAAATGATCAAGAGGAATGTCTCCATCCGACAACTCTTAAATACTTGTTGAGTATGACTCCGTAGGTACTTACAATTAAAGTATTAGTTTAAAAATATTATGGCTTTCTATTAATCTAAAAATTTATGAGTTTGGACTAAAATGTTATATGAGTCTTCCTAGATAATTTACATGTTAAAAATGATTGGTAGATTATTTTTTTTAGCTACAGTAAAAGATGATTATGTTTATTCTAGGTGTCTTTTATAGTGTATCTCCAAGTTATATAAAGAGAGATAAATAACAGAGTTAATTTATAATCAATCGTTAGACTAAAGGGTGAGAGAGAACATATATATAATAATTAATTTGAAGGTGTATCTTATCCGTAGTTTGCAGAATTTTAATTCGGATTATAGGATATACTACTGTTCAATTTGGGATCGTTTGAAATCGGAGTAAAATCAATAGGATTGTACAGAATCGGCAGAATTGATGTGATCCTACGTTACAATGATTCTATGTATTTTTTTATTGGATTACTTTATTGGCCTTTATGTTAGGACACTCCGAGAGCTAGAGGGTGAGGGATGATTAGCCCCAATTGCTTCGTTGATAATTTGTTGTGGCAAAAAATTTGAAGCAAACGCTAACACCTCTTATTTGCTTGGTATCCACCTCCTTGAGGAGATTAATCTAAGGATCCACACCATGTACACACTCCACTATGAAAACACTCATTCTCGCAAATAATTCAGAGGTGGAGAAACCTCGTACAAACTCTCATACAAGAAATATAACAAGGAAATACATATACAATACAAAGAACATCTTGCTTGATTTCTTGTAGCTTTTAGGCGCCTCTTGATCGGTTGAAAAGTGCAACAACACTTGTCTTCCAAAACTCAAGAACCAACAGTGAAGAGTGGAGAAGAAGAACTGATTTGAAATCTCTTGACGAATGCCTTTTTATTAGCCGATTAGGGCTCCCAATTGATTGGTCTTATCCTAATCGATTGTCACATCAAATCCAGCAGTTCAAACCTCGCAAAGACTATTTTATGCGCCTCCTTATCGATTACCTAATAGATTAATCACTTCCCAAATGGATCACCCAATCAATTGGGAAGCCCGTTGTTCGCTCACCTACTTCTTCCAATCGATTGGGCACCTTCCCAATCCATTCAGCACTGCAATCACTGTGCTTTGCGAAAACGCCGATTGGAGAGGTGTGAATCGATTTAGCGCCTCTCTGTACTCGTGATTCAGCCTCTCAATCGATCCATAGGTTGATTGGCTTTAAGCCTAATCGATTTTCCAATCCTAACTTGCTTAATCCAAGTCTAAAGTTTCCTTACCTAACATTCGGTCAACCGTGACCTATTGGGGCTTTCTCAGTAAGTACGATCCTCCTGACCCAGTTGAATTTTCCTCTTGCCTAACCTCAATGAGGACTTTCCCTTGCCAACGTGCGGTCCTCCTTGACCTACTTGAACTTGCATTTGTCAACGTGTGGTCCTTCTTGACCCACTTGAATTTTCCTTTACCTAACCCTCAAATTAGGACTTCCGATCGTCTAACCTCCAGTTAAGACTTTCCGTTGTCTAACCTCCAGTTAGAATTTTCCCAGTCAAGTATCCGGTCCTCCAAGACCTACTTGACTTCTTTTTCTCGCACATTGTCAATTATTTGATCAACCTTGACTACTTGACTCCTTCTCACATATTGTCCAAATATCAAAACTCAAGCTCGAATTCACTCGAGCTTAATCAAACTGGTCAACCTGGACCCGAAAACGATTGCAACAACAATCATCCAACCATAGTCAAACTAGTCAATGTTGACCTGAGGACGATTGCACCAACACTTTAAAGTAAGTCATCTTACGACTTTGTTCGGTCCAAGGCCCGACCTAGGGGTGCAAACGAATCGAACATGTTCACGAGTTTTCCGAGTAGGCTCAAAAAATATTTGATTCGTATTTGAAATTATCGAATTCGAACCGAACTCGAACAAGTTCAATAATTTTTTTGAGTAGAATTCAAACTCATAATATTTTATTTGATGAATCATGAGCAGCCCATGAGTCGAACTCGAATTAAACTTTGATTATTTTTATACAATTTTAAATTAAATATGCTTAAATTAAGATTTAAATAATTAAAACTAAATTTAAATTTAGAATAATGATTTAAACCGAACTCAAACTCAAATTTTATTTCGAATACAATCGAGTCAAAATTAATTATATTTTTAAAATTCAAATCGAATTTAAAATTCACGTATATTTTTCAAACTCAAATTTAAATATTAATATTTTTATATTACTCGACTCAATTCAATTAGTCACGTATATCACAATCCTATCATCCTACCGGACCAAGCTTTCATGAAGGGCCTCGATTTGCGTTCGAAAATACCGATGGAGGAAAATGATCCGGAAGCCTCTGCACCGGAGCCTCCGACATCTCAAGCGACTCCATGGCCGCATGGTTGTCCAAGGCTTCAACTCCCATTGGAATCCACTCAAGGATCTCCTGCTCTCCGTCGTCTCCTCCTCCGAGGGCCGAGACATCAATATGGATTACGCCAACAAGGTGTTCGCTCAAATAGCTGTGCCAGACCTGTTCATGTGGAACACCATGCTTCAAGGCTACGCCCGCAGCTCCCACCCCATGCGCGCCTTCTCCCTCTACTCCCGGATGCTCCACGCGAACGTCGGTCCTGATGTCTACACCTTCCTTTTCTTGCTCAAGGCTTCCTCCAAGTCGTCTGCGGCGGCAGCAGGAGCCCAGTTCCACGCCGTATGCACGAAGCTCGGCTTTGATTCTGACGCATTCGTAAGGAATTCTCTCATTAATTTTCACGCGTCTTGCGGGGATTTGACCGTGGCAATGGCTCTCTTCGACGGCCCTGCCCGAAGAGACGTCGTCGCTCGAACCGCCGTCATACGGGGCCACGCCACCAGAGGCGATCTCACCGTCGCCCGCCAGCTGTTCGACGAGTCGCCTTGCAGGGACGTGGTCTCCTGGAACATAATGATCGCTGCATATTCGGCGCGAGGGGAGATGGACAAAGCCAGAGAGATGTTTGACGCGGCTACTGATCGGGATGTGGTGTCTTGGAACACGATGATTGCAGGGTACGTGCAATGTGGATTGCACGGGCATGCCATGGAAATCTATGAAGAGATGCGAGCGGAGGGATGGCAGCCGGATGAAGCAACTATTGTGAGCTTGCTGTCGTCGTGTTCCCTCTCCGGCTCGCTGGACCTGGGACAGAGGATACACTATTCCATTCTGGAATCCTCAAGCTCAAGGACTGGCCTTAGCTTGCTTCTGAATAATGCATTGATAGGTATGTATGCGAAATGTGGGCGCATAGACAAAGCACTAGAGATGTTTGAAAGAATGTCAGAGAGGGATGTTTGGACATGGAACTCGGTCATCGGCGGTCTAGCTTTCCATGGCCGGATAGCGCAGTCAATTACTCTATTTGAGCAGATGCGGGCGACTAAAGTGTTGCCAAATGATATCACATTTGTCGCTGTATTGTCCGCGTGTAGTCATGGCGGGATGGTGGACGAGGGCCGGAGATACTTCTCTCTGATGAGAAATGAGTACAGAATTGAACCCAACATCAGACACTTTGGATGTGTGGCAGACATGCTCGGACGTGCTGGTTTTTTGGCAGAAGCATTCGAGATTGTTGAGTCAATGAAAGTTGAGGGGAGTGGGATAGTATGGAGGAGTCTTCTTGGAGCTTGCCGAGTTCATGGTGACATCGAGCTTGCAGAGTATGCAAGGAAGAAGCTCATTGAGATGCATGAGGATTCAAGTGGGGACTATGTCTTGCTCTCAAATGTGTATGCCTCGACAGGCAAGTGGAGATGTGTGGAGGCAGTGAGGAGGTCAATGGATCAAAAGGGACTGAGGAAAGCAGCTGGTTATACTCTTTTGTAGCTTGGATCAGACCTTTGCAAGGTAAACAATTAATACTTGCTGAGAAAACTTTTGCCTATCCAAATTGGATTGCCACTTTGAACTTTATTGGTTGTTAATTAAAAATGCAACCTTTTGACCTATCTTTGAAATTGTTTCTGCTAGGTCATCATCATACATTACACCTGGTCAATGATTATGATCCTATTGAGCATTCTTTAGCATTGTTTTCTCTCAACCTGGTTTAGCTTTTAGAACTTGTCTACAAGTTTCTCTGTCTGTTTGTCTGGAAATTTTCAATTGTAATTTTTGTGCATAACAAAGGAGACACTTAACGAGCTAACAAGGAGACGAGTCACAATGTAGCAATAACAAATCGACAAGAGGCAATCTCAAAAGTTCTAGAGTATAAATGAACAAACAATTCAATAGAAAAGCCAAGCATAGCAACCATGAGTTCCTAGTTGATTGCCAATATTTGAAGATGTTGCCTTACCTCTTTTTGCTGAAACTCGGAGAAGATTCTTAGCAAGAGATGTACTTTCCTTGTAATTTGGTAATCTCAATCCTTCAAGCCTCATCCTCAACAAATCTATGCAAGATCAATTGAAATGATTAGAATTGATTGACTCGATAATTGGAATTATGGATGCCCGAGTCTTTCTGTAATGCCAACATAATAACTCCCATGATAGACTCTTAAGGTCTTCTATCGTCAAATTGTGTCCCTCGGATGCTTTGAACTTGCGGCTCCTCCTTAGTGATCCTTCTCGTCTTTGTTTACATAAATCTCCTTAAATTGTCACGTTTCGATGCTCATCGTCCTCCGATCCCTCGGATACAACATCCTTCTCTTATCTTATGGACCTTGTGCTATCAAACCCATATAACCCTTGGCCTTGCTAAGTCAATTTGTATACTTAATAGGCTTCCACAACTTAAATAACTGGAAGTTTAACTTAAATCCTTTGTCAATTTCATTAAAACCATCAAAGCCTTTGTCCCCCAAATATAGAGGGGGATGAGAGTCCTGATAGACCTTGGTTATGAAATCAAACTATGAAAGCAAACCATATGTCAATTGTTAGTAGGGATGAACATTCAGTTAAAAATCAAATCAACTGAAATCGAATCGAACAAATTGAAATCTAACTAACCCAACTCTTTTTTAGACAAACCGACTGATTGAACTCTGCTACTAAAATCGAATCGATATAAAATCAATTAATTTGGTTGGTAACTAAATTAATCAAACTTTTTTTATTAGTCGATTTATGATCATCAGTTGATTGATATTAGATAGTTGAGTTAGTTCGATTTATCAGTCGAGTTACGTAGTCATTGATCAACTATGGTGAAATTTATTCGCCATGGGCAGAGTTCAAAGTCCAATTGTGAGTTTTTAATTTCTTTAACCTCAATTGAGATAGAGTTCTAAAAAGGAGACATATCTAACTCGATGACCAAAGTCGATTACATTGTAGCCACAAAAGCAGCAAAAGAGCCATTTTGGGTTTACAAGCTTATCCCTAGAGTTAGATGGTTCTAAACCTTGTTGATCCGATATTGATATATTGTGACAATTTTAGATCTATAGCATAGGCTTAAAACTAATGTCTCATCAAAGACCAAAGCCTGTGTTGCTTCCATCTAATAAAGGAGATTATCAATCATGGTGATATCGCATTGAAGATGACAATGTTGTTGATTAACTCACTAAAGCCATATCCCATCAAAAACACAATAGTCATATTAGATCATCTAATACACACAATAGTTATAATTGAACTTTCAAATAACATGACTCTATTAGTGGACCAATCCAAGAGGATATTAAACGATGCTAAGATGTTCAAGTGTCACTAAGAAATATTCCCCATGAGAGTAATATTAAGACTACACAATGCTATCATGGAAAGACTAGTACAATATGTTTTAAACTTGGGATAGTAGTTTTTTCTCATGACTATAAGCATTGTGAAGCTTAAATAAATATGTAAAGAGGGGGTTGTTAAGGAATAGACCACTAGCTATGACTCAACATAAGATCCCATTTGGTAACCACTAGTGTGTATGTGCTTTTTCTTGCAAGGTGATCATGTGTTTCTAAATTTGAGATTATTACAATCATGTCATTTGGAAATCAACATGCTTTTGATGACTATGATCCTCCTTGAAAGGGTATATAGTCGTCATTAGGTATGTCAGCGTCGAACTTATCAGTTTATCACAATTTAATGGATGATGACTAAAGGAGTCTACCCATAGCGATGGTCAATTGCGAAGGGATTTTCAATTTGCTTTTTGATGAGTGCATGATTTGGGAATTGAATGACAGTTGAACATGAGCTAAAGGATAGCTGTTATTCCAAGTCTTGACACGAAATAGAATGATAAAAGGATTAAATTGCACAACAATTGCCATTACTAAATGTTTCGTGGATTTTCTTCTAGTTTGTTATACAAATTGACCTCGACAAGAAAATTTAATGTGGTTGAAAAGGTTTAAGCATTTTTGGTATGTTGTCAACAATTATGATTGCATTGAATCAAATACACAAGGAGAGGTGCGATCACCTCTCCTCACTAGATTTAGCTTGGGCGTAAACTTCTCCACTCGAAACATGTCAAACCATCACCGATTCTCATTCCCGAAACAACTCCATATGGCATGATCATCCACATCACATCACCTTACAGAAGTTTCATTGACATTGCAGACCTTTAAGGACTCACATTGATCATGGTTTGCCAACATACCTCGCCTCAATCAAGTTATGGAATCCTCACCATGTCACATAAGCTTGGATACGTCTGATGTGTGCAAGTCAGCTAACATAACAAAATGTTTTGCTCGACAACCACAAATGAACATTTTAATCCATGAACTTAATCACTAAATATGGCTCCCTTACCAAAACCAACAACCTCTTTTAGCTCATCAGCCACAGATCAAGAAGTGCCCTCCCATAATACAGCAGTTGGACCCTTAACAACATACCGAACAAAACTCATCTCCTTGCGCCTATCACTTGGCCTCAGATGTGCCAACTGACCTAGAGAAATGGTTAATTGAAGCATAAAGTTACTACCATACCTCATTACAAGACCAGAAACTGTAAGTATACCAGTTGAAATATGCTGACGAAAGAGGGAGGTTTCGGATTTTAGGTTGATTTTAAGACAGTTAATGCGGGGGGTTACATGTTGCGTTCTTGTGAAGAGCCAGATGAATCAAAAGCGAGGGAACATTAATTGCAAGTGAGATCTACACATACATGAAATAAAAACAGAAGCATTTCCAGTTAGCTTGTCAATGCTGTTGTAGTTTAGAGCCATCGCCCCCAATTGTCACCAGTGAACAAGAAGAATTCATCTGCAAACCAACACGAGTTCAATGAACGGGTTTTTGCGAATAACGGCTATGGTTACGGCTCTTGTTGGGGAGTGGCTGGTGAATCTGGAGCTAGTGCGAAGGGCGAGCCCGTCTGTGGGTCAGACTGTAGTATGAATGCCACTCCAGTTCCTTCTAAGGCAGCTGCTGCTTCCTGAGTGTTTTCAATTCAAAGCCATAGCATGTCAATATAAATATAGATGACGATGAAAACAACAGGAATAAGCATTTAAGATATCACATGATTTCCATGTCTTGGTGAAGAACATCGCATGTGAACTCTTTACATAGTTTACTTAAATATTAACTCATTTGGTGTAGTAAACTCTGTCTCGTAGAATAAATAATAATAGAGAAGAAAATCGCATCCAGTACATTTCAGTTATGCCGGCAACAGGGCTCACCTGTCTTTCCCTTCGGCGTTGTAAGATGGTTATGACCCAAGCCATAATGTAGCATGGCAACAGAAATCCAACGGCTCGTAACAGAAAAAGCTGAAATGCTTTTGAGACTTAGGACGAGGTAGAGAGAAAAGAAATAAAAATGGAAAGCTATACAACAATCCACTCACTGATAAGTATGTCGAAGCATCCTCAACATCATGTTCATCTTCATTACCATCTGTACTAGTGATGATCATTGCATGCCTCAACAACAAAAGAGCCATCAACTACAGAATTTTTAGTAAAACTGCTTAGTATACATTTATACCATTTAGGCCGATGACTAAATTTGATCATTTCACAAATACAAGTATGTGGATGTCAACAAAATAATTTTTATTTATGCAGGAGCTATTTTTGTTTTTTTATTATGTTCCTAAGCTTAGGGAGCGTTTCACCAAGTCTCAAAATTAACAGATGATAAAACATTTCTGCAGCACTTATGTACATTCACTAGTTGTCGAGCACAAAGAAAATGTGAAAATTTTAAAAACTCACTGAGGGAATGTATGAACTAATGCCATGCTTGTAATTTCCGTCTAACTAGCTAAAAGTTCAACAGAAGTAAAAAAAAAATCAGTCAATTTCTCGAAAAGAAAAAATAATGTAATATTCTTGCACTAATTATCTATAAAGAGAAGACAATAGTTCAACATCACCTCACTTCAGTAGTAATATGAAAAGAGGGTAGTTAAAAGCCTAAAATTGTACAACAATAATAATGACAAGATTGGGGTTGCCCACAATTCAACTAAACAAAGAAAGTGTAATTAAAAAATAGTTAATGGACAATTTGCAAAATACTATTCTTATTGACATAAAAGCATATGTATTTTTAAATAACTAATATACCTATTACAAAGACCATTATTATGTATACTGCATATTTTCATAAAGCAATGATGACACTAGATGGAGTACGAGTCGACAATGAAATAGTAGTTGGAGCAAAAGGTGATATCGCTCACCCCAAGCGGATACACACGAGGGGATTTTGCCCTAGCACAGAGACCCTTTGTATGAGGAAAGTCAAGCACCCAATGAGGCATTTTGCACTCTCTAGAAATTACTCCCAAAGACCTATTGAAGCAAACACCCATGCAGGTATCAACTACGCCAACCCGTAGAAACGACAATGAAATAGTAGTTGATGCTATACTAGATAGCACAACCATCCCAAGAGAAAACTTTCTCCTAATAAGAAAGTCACCAATATGAGAGAAAAGATGTAACTATGAAGGAATTCAACTATAATAACAATCAAGTCTTTATACCACTAATTAGGGTCGGCTATATGAATCCTCCTATGCTATTAGTAGGTTCGATCACCTACAATATTCTCATCTATATTTAAATGAATTTTATCTCGTTTATTATTATTAACCAAGTTTTCTTTGATCTCCTTCTTTCTTATGGTCTTGCATCGCCTAATTGGGACATTTATTAGTTGCCTAAGCATATCTATATCATCTTAAATGTGTCTAATAGTTTTCCCTCAATAAGCACAACCCCAATTTCTCTCTAATATTCTTATTTGTCCATCCTCGTATATCTAAACATTCACCTTAACATCTTTATCTCTAACATTAAGCTATTGATGCAGGGTATATATATTAGGGTATATATATTTTTTAGTAATTTTATTCTTTCGATAATTTTTGGGTGTTTTGGTATTTTAGATATTTTTGATAATTTCTATCATTTTATTAAACTTCCTTTTAAGCCTAAATGTACTTGCAATCACAAATAGCACTTGATGCCCTCCTCCATTTCAACTATCCTACTAGTATCCTATGTAAAACATCTCAATCAACCCCTTCATCCTTCTGTAAAAAGGATCAATACTTAAGTTCTCGGTTGTAGATAACTTATCATCTCTTATTTTACAATTGTCTTGTTACATCTAATACTACTAAACTTAAATTCTATATATTTTGGCTTTATTCTACGAAACCTAAAAGCTTTTACTTCCGGTTTTTTTTTGCAAAGATTCAAACTTAGCATTTACTACTTCATCTTATCAACCAAAACAATGTCTATCTGCAAACAAAATATAGCATGGTAACATGTCTTAGATATGTCCAACGAACTCATTCATGAGTAGTATAAAAAGATATGGACTTAGAGAGTTGATCCTTGATGTAACTCTATCTTTTCGGAAAACGTTTAGTTTAATCGTCCTAGAATCTTTACTCTTGTCATTACATCCTTATACACCCTTTGCAAGAATTCAACTATAACATGATAAACAATCTACCTTATCTTTAAAAGAAAACATAAGATAATCCACTCATTCAATCTATGATGATCCAAAAGATCTACAATATAAACTTAAACAAACTTAAAAATCATCAAACAATTGTGCCCATGTAATTCAAGTACACGTCACTATAATAAAAATTCTCAAGTATCAAAACAAGCATATTTGCATATAACATATTCTCCTAGTGATTATTTTCAATGAATAGGTATTATGAATAGCTTGGGAATGCATCGAGGGTTATTCCAAATGTCGTGTCCTACTCTACAGTCGAATATATCAAAAATCAAGTATGGGTGTTGGATGGTGGAAAAGTCTAGAACTCGATACTTAAGATATATCTCTAACATGAAAATATCATTATAAGAACAATAAAGTTGAAGTTTGACAACAACATTTAATTTTTCATTGGCTCGCCAGGATAGCCAGCTATTGTTTATTCCATTAGCTCAGAAATACCACATCCTGTCATCATGAGGTGATTAAACTCCTCCATTATTCTTCTACAAAACAGTTCTCTTGATACAAATAATGAAATAATGGATCTTGACATAAGTGTATTGTATATAGTTCTCTGGTAACAATTTTTTTCTTCATTTTTTTCATGTTCCAAACTGTCTTGCTTTTGAAGGCTCTTCAATGCTTGAGATATTCCCACTAAATAGAAGCATGTTTAGTGAGTTTGATGGAAGCAAATCTTTGTCATATGAGCATTAAGTATGTCCTTATAATCAAACTCATTCAATGGAGTAGAGGCATTCCACATATAGACAAGGATGAATTTATCCTTCAATTCATAGAGGTCCCACCTTGACATAAAAATATCATTGAAAATGATTAATCAGTTGAGTATGCTGTCAGGAAAGAGTCTTTCCATCACTTAATATTTGATTCCTAGCATCATGAAAGGGATTAACTTCATTGCCTTCAATACTTTGACTTTCATGCCAAAAACCTGACTAGAAGCATAATATTCCAAAAAAATATTGTGTGCAAGGTGCCCCCAATGAAACTCAACTTATCTTCTTAGCGTCATTGTCTCTACATCATGAGAATCACAGCAGTGAGTCATTGTAAGTTGAGGTTAGGTCGATGATGTCTATCCATCCAAACTTGGCTCTATTACCAAATTAACATTGGATAGAGGGGCAAAACCAAGATGGCGCTAAGTTAACTGCTGGTGTTATACAAGATAGTTCAACCTAACAAAGGAAAGTTTTGCTCTTACGAGAAACCCACCAAGAAAAGAGAAAGGATATAACTATGAAATTCACCTTTAGAGGTAGTGTGAAGCAATTACCCTTATACAAGGGACTTGAAGAAATTTATGTTCAAAAGAAAGCATAAACTAATTCATTCATTCAAATATCCGTGTCTACAAGATCTAGAATAAAACTTTCATAGACTTTGAAAAACTTAAAGAGCAACAAAAAAAGGTATATGATCTATGATTTAAAATTTTGTTCCATTCCGGGTGAAATGAGCGAAATTTACTGTTCCGTAGTCGCCTGCTCCCAGGCACCGACACCGTGGGCCGCCGCAGGGTCAGGGAGGCCACCGCAAGCCCACGGCGGCCTCCGCATGTCATGACGAACTCGTTGTTAATTTTTTTTATATTTAATTTTTTTTAGTTAATATATTTTATATTTAAAAAATACTAAAACTATATCGGCACAACACCATACGATACTGTAACGTTCTTGAACAGATGGGTTGAGATTTTAAACCATGATATGATCTAACAAAAAAATTGTGCTTGTACAACTAAAGTACCACCAATGTTCCCACAAAAAACAATTCTCAATACTAAAACAAGCATGCTTGCATGTTAGCATGTAATATATTTGTGAATTTTTTTAATAATTGGCCATTATAAAGTATCTTGAGTTTCTCTAGTTACTAAGCCAAACTCTACAATTGGACAGATTGGAGAGTCAGGTGAATGAAGCTACACTGTCAGATGATTGAAAAATTGAGAAGACGCATTGATAGCTCCCACATCAAACCAATTCTAATGTTTGAGATTAGACATGGAGGACAGGTTGCCTTCCTCCTTAATAAGTTAACTACAAGGAAACCACAGCTTTTCTTATTGCTTTATTACTGTCATGGTGTAGCCAAAACTAAAACCGTTAAGAGAAGCTCTAGACATAAATCCGTATGTTGCAAGGAATGCATTGTGTTCAACAAAGATATATAAATACTCACTTGCGAAACCTAAAGAAGAGCAGGGACTTACTATTAACGCAACAGAACGGCAAAAAACACCACCACTGTCATTAGAAACATATCCATCATATTCAGCTTCAATAAGTTGACGGTGTGCCGCTGCCATTGCTAACAATTGATGATCATGCAAATCCAACGCCGAACCAGTAATTAACCAGCCACCACTGCAAAAAATGTAAGGTTAAACATATAGGATTACCCGTGAAGTAAAATTAACAAAATTCTTAAAGCCCAGTGGCTCTGATAGTACAATTTGTGAACATAACATACTTGATATCAATTGTGGACTCATCAGGTTGCACTTGTGGTGGACAAGTATACCCAGGTTTATATTGCTGTGACCACATTTGAAGCTATATGATTAGCATACTAATTTGATGCAAAATACTGCTTCTTGTATTGTAACACGAGTGCATTGATCTCAAATGGATAAGAAGTTACATAAGAGGTGAAACATATGAAAGCACATTGTAAAAATTAGATAGGTTTATGAGTTACCATAAGAAACTCAAGATATACAGCCATATCCGAGAATAATGGAACTAGACAAGATAAAGCTATTAAGTATTAACAGAAATTGTTGACATAGACCATGAATTAAAAAGATAGATTTCAAATGAACTATGAAAAGACAAGAGGCAACCTTATCTATTGAAGTAATAATGAAAAAAGATAATTAGAATACCAACAAATAAAACAAACAACTGAAGGTAACTGCATAGCTTTCTGCTAAATCCAGATTATTTTACTTACTTTCAAGTTCACCAAAACCAGCTCTCTGGTTGTATCACATTAAAAAATAATATGTATATATAGTCTGCATAATCATCAATCATGAGTTCTAAAATTTGTATCCATTTTTTTCTCTCCAACACTTGCATGTCGATGAACAGCTTAAATTGCTTGTAAAATTGTATTCCAAACTTACTCAGACATCTAGCTTTCCCCCCTATGAAATGCACACATGATGAAGCTTGGAAATTTAGGCTATGGAGATCAAACCTCTTTAGCGTTTTGAATGAATAGACAATCTTGTTTAAAAAGAAAATGGAACTATCTGTTCTTTTGAAGGAAGGTATATCATAATTAGAAAAAAAAAAGGTATAAACAATAATTTAAGGATGCCCATACACAACCAAGACTATAACTCACCTCATGGCAGATCTCACAGATTATATCACCCTTCTCATTGCACCATCGCTGCACACATGCCCTATGAGCAAACTGCAATTACATCACAAATTGCCACTGATTATGGAAACAAAACAGCACAAAGCTGAACACTATGACTACAGAAAGAAAGCTAATACATGCTATATTACTTAACATTAACATGTTGGTAAGAGAATTAATGACAGCTAATCAAGTCACTAGTGGAAGTTTAATTGTCAAAAAAGATCAAAAGACCAAAAAAAAAAAGTTGACTCAAAAATTCATGAGATACAGAAGTTTTAGTAAACAAATGTTAAAAATGGATACTGTTCATATATAAATATGCATACTTCACGAGTCAGAATGTATGATTGTAGGCCAAATACGCATGAGGGGGCAAATCAATTTCCAGAAGTGACAGTACATAGAGACTAAAGTGGACCAAGTAAATTAAACGCAAGTCAATTGCATCACCCTGGAAGTAGATTGGTAGAAGTCATTTCATATTGGTGTTTATTTCCATATCATGCTGAAGAAATCTACATCCATCTTCAAACAATCATCTAATTCTACATTCTTGCTGGTTCTCATGATATTTGTGTGCTTTCCAATTTAAGAAATTTTGCATTCCGCATATTAATTGATATAAATGGCTATGGTGTACAAAAAAAAGAAAATTGAGGACAACTGTATAAGAAAAAAGATATATAAGCCTACAATTATTTAAACAATGAAAGTAACATGCTATGCCAAGACCCTATTCTACAAGAGTTTACAATCAACCCAGCAGAGTGCTGAAACAGTCAGCTAAATAAACCATATAGTCCAAATAAATAGTGAATTCTTACTAGAGTGAAATGATTCAGCTGATAAGATTCTGTAACTATATGAAGAATCTCAACTAACAGAGCTATAAGAGTGCAGAGTGCAACAGATCTACGAAACCTATCTGCATATCCTTGGTTTTAGAAATCAGCAAGCAACGTATAACATTAAAACTTTACAGTTCATACACTAACCAATAAACACCCCCATTATGATATAGAATGAATAAAAATTAAGAAACTTTGATTCCACATATTAATTAATACAAATGGCTATTGTGTATGGAAAAAAAGGAAATTGAGGAGAAATATATATGAAAAAATATATAAGCCCGCAATTATTTAAACTATGAAAGCAATATGTTCTCCCAAGATGTCATAACCTATTCTACAAAAGTTTACAATCGACCCAGCAGAGTGCTGAAATAGTCAGCTAAATAAACCATATAGTCCAAATAAATAGAGAATTCTTACAAGAGTGAAATGATTCATCTGATCAGATTCTGTAACTATTTCAGGAAT
>JBAMIE010039847.1:0-18577 GCA_037177295.1 Kaempferia parviflora
GTACTCATGGCTAGTAGTCACTCGTGATTTATCTCCTTCGTATTGACCTTGAGACAGATTAGCGGAAGTATTAGGGATGAACGATTGACCTTTTGTCACAAATTAATTTTTAAGTATATATAAATTATATTGGGCAAAGATTAATAGGGCATTTTAAATTTATTAAATCATATGGACGTTTGGAAAAAAGGCAAAAGAATGTGTTACTTTTCAAAAACACTTCTAGTTTCAGTAATGTTATATGGGGCAAGTAAAATAAATAAATAAATAAATACACAGTGTCACCGTCAATTCATTTTAGGGCTAACACGGGGAGATAAATCAAGGATGACTACTAGCCATAAATACAAATTGTCAAGATTTGGGAAGGTATATACTCAGGCGCACCGATATTCAACCTCTAGACCTTATGTGATAAGTTTTCATGTCTAAACCATGGCACTGATCCGAGGGGACAATATAAAAATTATTGTTATAGCAGTTATAACTAGTTTCAGTAATGTTATAACAGTTATGACCAGATGCTACAACATAAAATTTTGATTATTTTATTTTAATTAAAATTATTATATATAAATTATTATTTTATTTTTTTTACTAATTTAGTTAAAATTATTTAAACTTTATCAAAATTGATTTTAAATTCATCAAAATTATTTTAAAACAATGGTAGGAGTTACTAAGTAGTTATTCCATAATTATAGAAATTACTAAATACTTGTTACGTAGTTATATAACTAAACTTTAAATTATAAATTATAAATCCTAAAATCGTGAGTTTTAAATCTTAAAATTTAAATACTATATATTAAAATGCTTTTTACTAATTTTGGAAAAATTATTTAAACTTTATCAAAAATATTTTAAATTAATCAAATTTATTTTAAAATAATTACAAAAATTACTAAGTAACCATTACCCTAAATTTTTAAACCTTAAATTTTAAATTATGAATATTATTATATCAAAATATTTTTTTATCAACTTATCAAAATCATTTAAATTTTATTAAAATCATTTTAAATTTGTCAAAATCACTTTAAAACTGTCATAAAGTTATTAAGTAGCTACTATATAATTATATAAGTAACTAGTCGTAGTTTCTACAACGTTAACGTTGAAAGTGAGAATATTCTCAAAAAAGATGATGCCCTCTTAATTTTTTTTTTAAAAAAAGAAGCATCTATTTAATGATTAGATAAATTGAGATGGGAAAATAGTCAAATTTTTTTAGTTAATTTTCAATTTAGTCCTTTATTTTTTATGTTTTCTTAATTTCATCCCTTATGTTTCACTCGATCCAATTTAGTCCTTTATTTAGTCTTCTAATTTTTAAACATTTTCCAAATCAATCTTTCCGTCCAAATTCCTGTTAAAATGGACGAAAATTTATTTAACCAGTGGAAGTTACCTATTTTATATATTACTTTTTGAGTTAATTTTCAATTTAGTCTTTTATTTTTTAATATGGTCTTAATTTTATTCCTCATCTTTCACTTGACCCAATTTATTGCTCATCTTTTAATTTTTACAAATGGACTTAAATATGGAACCGCCACATCAGCGACTCCCTAGAACCGACTCCACATAGATAAATACAAATACATAGTCAAATTTTACAAATGGACTTAAGATCGAACCTCATATTCCACTCATAAAATAAATTCAGGAAATATAATAATTTCATGTTCAATCGCCATAAATACATCCCACTGGGGAATTGAACCGTTACTTAGGAATGTAGCTCCTCCTACCTCCGCGATCGTCAACTCTAATTAGTTTGACGAAGTCCAACGACCTGAGTTAATAAAAAAGGAGAGATAACTTAGGGTGTTTGAGTTTGACCAGCCTCCACCGCTGTGCGTGTGGTTTGGTTCATGGGATTATCAGCCTCCCGATGCCGTGGGAAGCGAAAAGATGCGATCTTGACCGGGGGATGAACTATCAATCAATCAATCAATCAGTCGTTGAATCGCCAGTAGTTTACCCTTTCGGTTCGTCGTTGCTTGATCGGTTCTGGAAGACAGCTGCGGTCCTTTTCTCCTCCGATGTGTTCGCCATTGTATATGATATGCATTTTCTACTGATGTGCCTGAAATCCGCGATTGATGGGCGTTCGTGTCTGACCAAGTCTGAGATTTGCCATTAGTGTCACGTTCGGGGAGTTTGTAGATTCTTCATCGTTCGGGGAAGCCTTGCATCGATCGTTTGCTGTTTCGTTCTCCTTATTGTCTTCCTCCCCTTTGGGCGGTTTCTGATCCTTTCGACAAGGTATTTTACTACTTCCTACTTTTAGATTCATGATGCGTGGGTGCTTGAAAAATTGCAATTTCCCCCCTCGCTTCCTTGAGCTGTTTTTTTTTTTTTTTTTTTGCTTATAGTTTCTGATTATTTGGAGAGTTTGACCTCGAGTTCTGAACTAGATCGTTCTCTTGTGTTTTTAGGTACTTCATGTTTGTGTTCATTTGTTAGAGTTGCGGCCGCAATCGATGTCTGATTAACCCTTCACATCATGTTTAGAATGCTCCATAGAATCCTTTGGTTCGAAGGACAGCTTCTTGTAGTGATTTTTTTGCTGAGAGTTCTGGTTTATGGTTTGTGAAAAAGTGTGAAAAATTGGAATTGAGAAAGAGTTCAGTCAAATGGGTGGAGTTTGCTCGAAGACATCGTCTGTGGATAAATCGCCTAGTGATACACTAGATCCCAATGGATGCAGGAATCAGTCAACAACGAATCAACCCAACAAGAAGACACAAGGGAATGCCATCGAAGAAGCAATGGAGAAACAGCTGCGGGAACAACCTTTAACTGGAAACTCTTCAGTCACTTCTCCAGATGCGACTGAACAACAGTTCTCCATGTCAGCCTCACAAGCTTCTAGGCTAACCAATTCTAGGCCCTGCACCTTTGGGAAGTCAGGGACTAACAAGGCAAGCTCGTGTGATGTTCTTGTTGCATTTTATTTTATTTTATCCATGGTTTGAAGTCTCGTACCATACCGGGCGAAAAGGTCGAAATGTATCGTTCCGATAGATTATCGAAACTCGATAGTACTCGACACTGAGACAATGTCTCTCGTGTCGTAGTGTTCATCATGCCAACAAGTATCATTTCATGTCAACATTCAACACCCGACATTCTAAAAATGAGATAATGTTATTTTTTTCTAGTTTGTCTTCATACAAGATAATGTCAAAATCATAGCATTACATATGGAAAACAAATATTGAACCTAATTATATAATTGGTTATCTTTTTTTTTCTCTTCATCTCTTTCTTCCTTCCACCTTCAATTTACCACCAGCATCTTATATTGGAATGTCGGCACGATACCAATACAATATCATTCCAATCAAATACCGAAACACCAACAGGGCTCGAGATTTCGAACCTTGGTCATATTATCGGTTGACTTCAGGTAGTTAGGTGTAACCTTGATTGATGATAAAACATCTTTTAACGATAAAAATAAAGAATGCTCTTTCAATGTGCTTATACTGTATTCTTCCCTTGTAATTCTTGATTATGTACATCCCTGTAAGCAAGGGATATCAATTCCACGTAACTGTATTGCAGGTTTCAGAAGTGAGCTCTGTTTTAGGAAAGGCAGGTAGTATGGGGCTTGGCAAAGCTGTGGAGGTATTGGATACACTTGGTAGTAGTGTCACAAATTTGCATCTCAGTAGTAGTTTTGTAGCAGGAATGTCAACAAATGGAAACAAAATGTCCATTTTATCTTTTGAAGTTGCCAACACAATAGTTAAAGGATCCAATCTTATGCAATCACTTTCAAAGGAGAATATAAAGCATTTGAAGGAAGTTGTACTTCCCTCAGAAGGTGTACAACATCTGATATCTAGAGATATGGATGAATTGCTAAGCATTGCTATTTCTGACAAAAGGTACTTTAGGACACCATTCTTCTTTCATTCATACCATAGATAAGTATTACATACGATTAAATATATCCTCAGAAATTTCATAATAAAGGTTGGTCTTGACAGATATGCCTTAGAAAATTAAATATTAAGTTCTTCAGTTTATTGAGTTTTTCCCCCCACTTCCAACAGGGAAGATCTTAATGTCTTCTCTAATGAGGTTGTGCGCTTTGGAAATCGGTGTAAAGATCCTCAATGGCACAATTTGGAGCGCTATTTTGTCAGGTAAAATCTCTATTTTTATCCCAGAGTTAACACAATCAGTACCACTGCCTGTACAATTCATTTATATTGCATGTTGATATCAGACTGGCATCAGAACGCACACCTCAAAATCAGCTGAAAGAAGTAGCAGAATCAGCTATTGAACAACTTTTGACATTAGCTCAGCATACAGCTGTGGGTACACTGTATTCATTAATCACTATGTAGTCTACTTCACTTCATATTCACATATATCTTGAGTCATGATTGTATCTTGAATTCTTGTGTAATATCTTTGCTGTTTGTGTCTGTTTCCCTAGTATTCGGGTAGACTTTTCTGTTTCTTAGTATTTTGCACATGTTCTCATGATTACTTTTAGTTACTTAGTCAATAAAATTCATCTAAACTCTTGATTAGTGCTTAAACACACTATATATTGGCATGATTTCTTTTACAACATATTAAAAGAGTTGTAATCTTGGAAAGTTTCAAGGGTGATAAGCTGTTCTTTTATCCTTATAATCAAATATATAAACATTGAATAAACCTCTGAAATATGGATGTTTTCCTACCGTGTTTGAATTAAATTATCTCCCTCTATCTTGAACAAATAGGAAAGTCATCAACTTTGGTAGACAAAAGCTAAAGAATCACCATTATTTCTACAGTTAAAAATTTCATAGCATAGAAATTCATTCCCGAATGTGGCATTTTATTAGAAGCCTGTGGAGTGTGTGGAGTTAAATTGATTCATTCCTTAAGTTCAGTGTTCCTTTTATGGGGATTCATAAATTTTGAAATTCTGATTAAAATAGTAACCTATGAACTACTTCATTTCAGAAGTTGGGAGGTTAGTTTTAATAGTCTATATCAGTATGCTGATACCTAAGTTGTTGGTTTTTAAAGTTGTGTTACATAGGTTAAATGTGTTATATAAAGAGATTCAATATTTACAAATAATTGCTAACTCGTTCGAAGTCATTATAGTGACCTCTTTTTTTATTGGGCTGATAAGTTATTCCAGTCGTTGCTGCATAAGTTTGATGTCTCATATAAGACTTTTATATTTCATGTTTGAGTGGTCAAGACAAGCCCTAAGCCGTCCATCATTTAGTTATTTTAGGCAATTTTATCATTACTTTGGTAATGCTATTCTGTTGATTCTCAAAAGTTTCTTACTATTTTCATGTCGTTTCTATAGGAATTATATCATGAGTTGCATACTTTGGATAGATTTGAGCAAGATTACAAGAGGAAGCAACAAGAGGACAATAGTGCAGGTGGAGTTCAAAGAGGTCAGCTTCTCTTCTAGATTATTGGCATTTAATTTTTGCTTTCACTTTTCATAAACTGTTCTCAGAGAGGTATTTTCTATTTTGTTTTAATGAGAAATTACTGATTGATCTAGTATTTTGAGCAAACATACCCATTTTGTTGAGTCTAGGATTATTCTCCCAGTAAGTCCCAGATCAGGAGTAGTTTTACTGGTATAACAGTGCTAGATCAAATAAAGGTACTTGAATTGATCAAAAGCACTATGAAGATACTCTTGCTTTGAGCTATGCAGAGTGTGGTATATCCTTTTATACTCATGTACCAAATTACTGCAAATATTCCTCTTTGGTTATGCAAATCTACTTTCTGGTTATTTAATAATTTTGAATTATCAAGTGCTTGTTAGTTTGCATACATGGAGAACCAGATTTTCACTTTCTATATTGCATAGTATATCACTATTAGAAAATCTCCTAGCTTCTCAAGTGTCAGTTCATTTTCTTGTTAGCTTAAATTAGCTGTATGATTGTAAAGATGCTCATAGCATGTTGAATTTTTAATTGGAGTTGATTGCTAATTTTGGTTTTCAAACTTATCCAATTAGTATAGATATTTTTGACCTATCAATAGCACAATGAGAACAATCAACAGGCGAAGGTTTCCACTTACGCATTATGATATTACTCTTCTCTTTGAAGATTTAGTTTTTTTTTTTTTATTGTAGTTCATTCTTTTTCTTTGCCACCCTACACCTCTTCTCTGACATCACATTTTTGCTGGTACAATCTCTGCTGTCAATTTAAGCTGTCTCAAGACTGCCTCTCCTTTGGAAGTTCTGCGATTCCATAATTAATCACTCTTTAAGTGGTCTTGGTCACCAAATCAGTTGTTATTGCAACTTGTATTACTCTGCTGAAACATGCTTCACTTGGTTCTTTGGGGTTGAAATAGCGAGTTTTTTTCTTCAAATATGTGCACAGGATGCAGAAAGGCTACTTACCTGGTCAATTTTCTCTGTCATCGAAAATTGAGATTTTACTCAAGTCAATAATGACCTATTGTGCTTAGCAAAACATGTCGACTGTCATCCACAATTGTATGTGGAGGTAGAGCCATTCATTTTGTAGGCACCTTTATGCTTGGCATCAAGTGAACTAACATTCTTCTGATATTAGCCAACATTCTTTTCATGCTAGAATCTTGATACCTGATTGGATTAAGCATATTTTTCTTATCACATCTTCTGTTGTTATGATGAAAATCCGTAACTTTTTATATGCAATGTTTTATTTACAACCATCATCCTGAATGTATTAATCTATATGTAGGGGAGAATCTTCAAATTCTAAAGCAAGAGCTGAAGAGCCAAAGAAAGCATGTAAAATCCTTGAAGAAAAGATCAATGTGGTCTAAGAATTTGGAAGATGTAAGAGAATATGTTGCTATAAGATGTCGTAATATGATAATGCATTGCTACTCACCCTACCATGTTGTTTTGCATAGATTTTACAAACTTTTGAATTGTTTGGCAACCTTTTGGGAGTTCAATATTGATGATAATAACTTTCATCAAAAAAATATTGATGATAATAAACCCCAAAGCGTAGCTGAGTTGGTACCTAAGTGGTAGACTTGCATCAATAGGCAAGGGTTTTGAGTCGCGGCTGCGAAAAATAACCCTCCCACTTAGGGGGCCTCTCAGTATCTGATTTACCTTCCTTCATCTCATCCTGGGCCGGCGATGAGGGGCGCTTGACATGAGTATTATCACGTTTTTTGCATCACTATTGATGATAATAAAAGTTAAAAAGTTTATGGTATTTGTCAGAATTGGAAGTTGTGTTTTGAGGGAAAAAAGTTGTCCTTGCTATATTGTAGGTACTGGTGAAGCTTGTAGATATTGTCCATTTCATACACCTGAAGATTAGTGATGCATTCGGAAATTCTGGTACTTGAATATAAACCTGTCTCAGTTTAGTTTGTTTTTCCCTTGACTAGCTTAACATTCCTGTAATTGATTTATACATGGTTACATGTGGGGCTTAACAAAAGTTCATTCTTTTCATATTTGATATTTATTATGTTTCTGCAGTTTTTGTGATAGGGCATAGACTGGATTAGGGAATGTTTTTCCGAAGTAGGTATAAATGCTATAAAACGTTAATATCCAATTTTATGGTATAGATGATTTTATAATATATTTGTAAATTAATATTTAATATTTGAATTAATATTATAATATAAAAATGCAAACTATAAATTGTTTATTATTACCCTAGTCATTTAAACATATTAAAATAATAAATTCACAACAAATTGTTAAATTATTACATAATCAATGTTATCTTACTACTAATTAAGTAATTAAAACTGTTGTAACAGAATCATTGTAAAATATAAAGTAAATAATACTACATAGCCAACAAATTCAAATTTTAATTATTTAAGTCAATATAAAATCATGTATTAATAGTTTTCCAAATAAAATAAATGTAATTATTCAGTAAGATATTTGTTTTTGAAAATAGTTACAACATATTACATTTTATGCCATACAAATAATAATAAAATTAGAGATTTAAACATAGTTATTTTATTTTCTTCTAATTTTTATCACATTATAACAGTTCAAAACTTCAAATTTAAATGAAAAGCACGTCCATAGTAAATTTTTACCAAACACTGTATATGAAAGTGACTTTGTTTTATTTATTACCAAACACAGTTCGTTTTATACAATGTGCTTTAGCACAAGTGCATTTATGAATTGCACTTTTGAAATGCAAATGCATTGCCAAACCCAACCATATTATAATGCTGTCTACTGACATGTTATATCTGCTTTCTTGAATTGAATTTGCTAAAGATATTGTAAATTGCCTCAGGCATTATCTCATGAAATGTGAAGTGATTAATCTACAAGTGTCAGGATTCTATTTGGTTTATAACTTGGTAGTATTCCAGTGCCATACTACCTTGAATGTGTTAGTATGAGAAACCTTTCTTTATTCATAAATAAGTTGTCGACTTGTTTTGATGAATTGTTTTTGGTATGTAACATTGTTCAAATGCTTGTTGGCATGTGAGCTTATAAAGGTACTTTCCAGTATAAATTAAGCACTGGGAAGTCAGTTTCATTTTCTATAATTTAGCATTTATAGTGGAGAAGAATTAAGGAGTAGCATAAACCCAAGGACTATATTTCATGTATGTATGTCGACTTGTTTTTGGTATGTTACATTGTTCAAATGCTTGGTGGCATGTGAGCTTATAAAGGTACTTTCCAGTATAAGCACTGGGAAGTCAGTTCGATTTCCTATAATTTAGCATTTATAGTGGAGAAGAATTAAGAAGCAGCATAAACCCAAGGACTATATTTCATGTATGTATGCTGACTTGTTTTTGGTATGTTACATTGTTCAAATGCTTGGTGGCATGTTAGCTTATAAAGGTACTTTCCAGTATAAATTAAGCACTGGGAAGTCAGTTCGATTTCCTATAATTTAGCATTTATAGTGGAGAAGAATTAAGAAGTAGCATAAACCCAAGGACTATATTTCATGTCCGTACACACATATTATTGGTTTCATATTTTGGCGGGGATTTCCTGTATATTTTTTAGTTATTTTAAAAAATTTATTTTCAACTTGCAATATTTATCTGGCTTGGAGATTGATCAGTATAAGAGTTTGTATCAAGCCAAATTGGATTTTGTTGTTTCTTTTGTTAACCGTCATATGTTGTAACCCACATTTGGATTACAACCAAAGTTGTCCGAATCTTTGCATTTACCATTACATGCTATAATCTAATTCAGCAAAGTAATTATAAGCAAGGTTGAAGGTATAAATGATAAGTCTTATGTTATATGATAAAAATACAAAAGTTGATTTTTTTTTTTTTAAATTATTATGTGAAGATCCCAAGATGATGCTAGCCATTATACACTCAACAACTAACACTAGTTGAGAAAGTCATGTCTTGTCACATCAATATAGAATGACAATGAGGTCAAACAAATAGAAGCTTAGAAATTATGTCTTGTTAGAGTAAACTCTTTCATATCTTCATGTATCATGCTGATTTCTTGTCTCTCTCTTCATTTGGGTTGATGCTATCAACTCTTGGTTCGATAGAGAGGTTGGAGTTAACAACAACAACAAAAAAGACTTGGTTAGTAACAATAAAATATGATAAAATTTAGTTAAATATCGATGATGATATAGTAGCGGATAGAGTTCAATGGCATAAGAAAATCCATATAGCCAAGCCACCTAGTGAGATAAGGTTAGGTTGTTGTCTGTATCATATCATGACAAGTTAGTTTAATCATCTTTTAATTGGATTTTCTATTTTTAGTGAGGTTTATCAGATAGTAATTAAATGAATTGTTGGTGCAATTGGGCCTTGGTCAAGCTTGGGTAGGTTCCATTTGAGTTTCGATGTTTGATCATATGTCAAGTGGATCAACGTTGATCGAAAACTTGATAGCGGAAAAATCCAAGTGAATCGCGGTTGACTAGAGTACTTAGTAGTTGAAGTTTAACAGTGTTGGCTATAGAAGTCCTAATAGAATTGCGGTGGATTATATGTTAGTCAGGTGATAGAAATCTTGGTAGGTCAGAGGATCAGTTATGGGAAGTCTAAGCAGGCCTAGGGTGACCTTATGTTTGACAACGATGGAAGTCCAAATACTTTATGGAGGATGACTGGATCCTAGGTAAGGTTGGAAGTTCTACAAGAGTAGATTCTAGCTAATGGAAGTTCTAGCATGTCAAGGGTGACCTAAGGATGGGTAATGAAGAGTCTTGATAGATCAATGATGGCTCAATATTGGGTGATGGATGAAGTCTTAGAGGCGAGGAGTTTTTTGGCAAGAGAGGTCTGGCTGAGGTCAACTAGATACTAGGTAAGGTTAAAGTCCTAATAAGTGATCTCGACCTTTACTAGACATACGAGGAAGTCCTAAAGACATGTGGTCATTTAGCATGAGGAAATTTCAACCTTAGAGAGGTTTAAATTGGAAACCAATTATCAGTTGACTACCACCGTCAATTGGTGGTCAAGTCAAATTGAACTCAGGCCGAGAAAAGTCTCGTTTAGGTCAAACGTAGATTGGGGCTTAACTGACAGTTAACTGTATTTTCAGCACAGAATCAACTATAAATAATATCAATCGACTTAAAACAATAACAATAAATAGAGAACAATTATTAACACAAAAATGGCAAAATGGGATGAAAATCGATATAAGGTTTTGCAGTCAATTGGGCGGTCAACTGAGGCATTGGCAGTTGACTAGGCAACTGATTCAAGCCTAAATGAAATCAAACAAAACTTTGCAGTATACTATGATAGTCAACTAGTGTATAGGCAATCAACAATCAACTAGTGCGGTCGACTAATGCTAAACCAGGAAGTTGTTGAAGAGAAAAAATTCAAATAGGAGCTTCAATAACGGTCGAATTCTTACCATTTACAATGCATCAATTGACTGAAAGGAGGCTATTAGTTGATTGGTCAACAAGATGTCCATTGGAGGATAACAAACTGATCAGCGTATTAAGGTCAAGAATAGAAACCCTATAAAGGGGATTTCGTGGAGGCTTCGATCAAGAATTTTGGAGATTTGTTTATGGAGGTTCTAAGGCAATTGCTAGTGTATTCCAGGGCCTTTAGTAAGTAGTCCAAAGTAATCCATGCGATCAAGCAATTAAATTCTCTTTGTAATCTTTTCATTTATTGCATTATATTATATTGTTATTGCTTGTATCTATTTTAGTATTTATGCAAGAAGAGGACGATTGTAAGAGATTTCGAGAAGGAATTCAAAAAGGAGAAAGATAAGGGTATTCCGGGTCATAGATCATGGAGTAAGAATCGGGGGTTCTGAACCACGTTGTGGTTGTCAACTTGTCATATTGCGCTTGTATATTTTTGTGTTTATTTTTTGTTTTCCATTTTTTCGCTGCGTGACCTAGAGGTCATGGTTTGAGTCTCTGAAACAATATTTTGCAAAGCAAGGTACGGGTACGTAGAATAAACTCTTCCCTGGGACCCCACATTGGTGGGAGTTTCGTGCACCGGTCATTTCTCCACTACATAAATAAACAACTTTAGACAAGACAATTGATCAAATAACGAAAACAATGAGCACGCTATTCACATAGCTATCCTACATTAATAATTATTTTACTCACCTTTTGCTTTATTGCATATTAAGTTGAATTCATATAATTATTTTCTTCCACTTAACTTGTTTGCTCATAAAAACAATACAATAGAAATTACATAATCAATCGAAGTAGAATTTTAGAGAAACAATCTAAAGAAATTGTAAACATTTTTGGTGGAATCGTGTCCTAAGTGGTCGGGTTTGACCTTGAGCTAAGTTATAATTTGTGTTTGTATTTGACGTGTGGTAAGTTGTGCAAGGAATTTGGTAGGACACACAAAAGTTGAGAAGCTCATGACATGACAAGGTTGAGTGTTAATAATGACTTGGTGCAGCCAAGGCAACACACTCAATGAATTGGAGGATTGTTGGAGATTGAAGAAAGATAGGATGAAGCATTTGAGGGATTATAGGACGATAAGCATTGTGGTGGTGTTAGAGTAGCTCGTGGAGCATGACTTGATGTGACTTAGTTGGTTAGCTCAATGGTTCGAGGTTCACTAGAGATCAAAGAAGGATAGTTACGTCTGAGGGACTGCATGAGGAGGAGCATTGAGGCACAATGTTGATAGTAGCTAGAAGAAGGTGAATTGTAGGTGAAGCATGAAGAATGATACGTGAATCAAGTCGTGGGCTTGGCCCATCCAATGCATGAGTAAACTAGCGGGAGATGACCTAAGTCAAGTTGTGAAAGGTAAGCTCTAGAATGTGAGCTGTGAGAGTTGCGAGACATGTATACTTGGAGGAAGATAGATTTCAACTTAGGTGAACACTCGATCATTAAGATGATTGTAGTGTGACGTTAGTTGACTTGAGGTAATTCAAGTCAACTAGTGAGTTGAGTTAATTAAGGAGTTGACTCGGGCTGATTGGCTAATGAATAAAATATTTTCCTTTGTGGATAAGTTGATTGTACAATCGACTAATCTATGATTGGGTAACTTGATTGATGATGAATTTCACTCTTGACTAATGCTGCAATAAGAAAGTTAGAAGGAGTTATTGATTTGATTTGATCAAACTGCATTGCAATTGTCGGATGATCTAAGAGTTATAGTGGAGCAATCATGTGATGCGGGATTCCAATCAATTTAAGTAACTCTTGGAAAATTGCTGGCCAAAGCGATCAGGGAGAGGCTGATGTGGATTTAGTTGATTGATCGACAATAATTTAGCAAACTAACAAAAAAACTTGAAGTGCTTGAAGCCTATAAAGGAGGGATGCAGCGGCGGCGTGGGGGGTGGGTTGGGGTTATGAGGGTTGAAAAAAATACTAATGGTATAGATCATACCAAGACTTTCTCAGCTTACAATTCTTTTGTATGTTTTTCTTAGCCTCCCTCTAACCTTCATTGTAAGTTCTCTGCCTTCATAGGTTTTCTGCGAAAAATAATGATAGTGGACTTTAGGGAGTGACTTACTAACAAGCCATAGTTTATGAAGTAGGAACAATAGTTCTGAATCATGTTATGTCGTCTTGTTAGCTATTGTGGTATGCAAATTACTTGTGTGTTTATTTCTGTAGTACTAACTATTTGTGTGACCTTACAAGTTATTAGAAATAGTAGTATAAGTTTGTATTTGCAACGATAATCGCTATTCGCCCCTTCTAGCTATATGGCCATCCATATTGCACTAGTCTCAAAAATATTACTTTAATTCATCTTGACGTGTGTAAGTGTGCCAAGGCCGGCCAAATGTTAGCATGACATGATATTTATCGACACAATCAATAGAGGTGAGTGTCCTATGCCGATCAAATATTAGCCTTGATCATTTACTAAAATGGTGTGTTTAATGGGTGATACTTCATGAGATTTAAAACTATAGCGTGGGTATTAGTGCAAGTGAGACTCACTCTATTTTGATTTTCTTGAGCAACACTACTATATATAGTACTCAATTATGAAGATGTTGAAGACTAAGCCACCATATATACAATCACTTTTTTTCTAGTCAATTGGATGCATCTCGAGCACATGAGCTGAAGATGAGTTGCAGAGATAAAGATGTTTGGGTGGATGTGTGGACATATGAGGATAGATAGAATAAGAAATGAGAGCATTAGAGAGAAAGTCGGAGTTGCATCTATTGAGGGAAAACTCCGAGAAATACGTTTAAGATGGTATGGGTATGTACTTAGACAACCAATAAATGCTCCACTTAGGCGATGTGAAACTATGATAAACACGAATATCAAACGAGGAAGAGGATGACAAAAAAAAACTTAGTTAGCAACAATAAAATAATATAAAATGTATTTAAGTATAGATAATGATATAGTAGGAGATAGAGCTCAATGACGTAAAAGGATCCATATAGCCGACCCCACCTAGTGAGATAAGGCTTGATTGTTGTTGTTGTTATTGTTGTTATTGTTGTAATTGGATGCATGGAGTGAAGTGCATTGGGTTACATTTTGTACTCTACAATGAATATCATTGATGAACTTATTTATTCTCAGCTATTTTCAGTTGAATGTTTATGTATCGAGGTACACCGTGCATTCTTAAGCTGCTCACTGATACATCATGTTGTCTATGTAGTTGTCTTGTGATATTCTATGCTACATCTACTCTTAACCAATTAAAAATGTTTTGGATTATTGTTTTCTCAATGTAAGTTAAAGAACGTGGATCTGCTAATAGAGCAAACTTTCATTGATCCTTTATGTTTTTATCAACATCATACCAAACATCAACCAATTTTCTCAATTGTTTTTTAGTACTATTGGATTAACTTCATTGAACAATGCTCTCCAGTTTGTCACTTGGTCAATCAACATATACTTCTTAGTTCTTTCCTACTTGAAACAAAAGCCATAAAAATTTATTAAGCTGAACCATCCATTCATGAATCAATTGTTATTTGCTCACAGTAGTTTTTTTCTTTGCTAATTAAAATTGCTATTCACCTAACTGCAGATACTTCTAAACTAACAGAGCAGACTACAAAGATAAATAGAAGATTAGGACCCTCTGGCCTTGCTCTGCATTATGCAAATGTCGTCACTCAGATAGACACCCTTGTGAGTTGTCACCTTAATCTGTATTCTCTCTCTCAAAATTCATTCTTTTTGCTGGTTTGTGGCTTTAATTGTCTGTCATTTTCCTCGCTAAGATTCTTTTGTAAAATAATTCTTATTTTAAGACCTTCCAAATATTCAGTTTTGATTCTGCCTACATTTAATTTATCATAGCTAGATTTGGTTCTCTTGATGCAGTTATCTTCATATTTTAGGATACATATGTTGAAGGCAAATATTTCCAGCAGTCATAACTACTGGTTTGACATATGAATTGCTGACTGTATGGCATGCCACCTCCATATTTGGCATGCATTGGTCCCTTGGCATCTTTTTTTAGTGAAAATAGGAGGACCACCCTGAAAATTTAAATTCAGGGTTCGAGTGTTATCACAAAAGGGAATAACCAAAAACCGAACATTTAAATGCAGTGTTTCATAAGTCTTGCTATGTGGAAGTTGTCTTCTCTATTTACCTAGAATGTTATCGTCTTCTACTTTTCAACTCTGTTGACATCAATGAAACTCGTGGTGTGACAAGGTGGAGTTAATGATATTTTCTATTGTCAGAAGCAAACAACAGTTAAATGTACTGTTTGTCCATGTCACTGCAAAACTAAATAAAATGATATAGATAGTAACTTGTATTTTGCCAAAGGTAAGATATAAACCTATTTTTTAAATTATTATAGAAATTGATCAGGGTGCTCATCATATTACACTACTCCCAGTTTAGTTCTTGCGAAATCCTGGGATAGTGAGAGAATTTGTAAGGCACACTTGATAAAATTGAAGAAAATTGGTTTGGCCTTAAACATTTTGGATAATAGTTGAGTTTACCATGTTAGCAGTCAATTCTTTCATCTGGGCAGGTTGTTACAATTTATATAATTGATATGAGAGCAATTCTAGTCCTGTGAATGATAAGGTTTCAGTCCGATTAGGTTGCTTGTGGTGGCGGTTTTACTAGTTGGGCTTCACATTGCAGTCAATTAGAGATGATTCGAGCTATTAATAGATTCTGTACTTTCACAGGGATGTGGAGTTTCTCTCTGAAAAAATTGAAGTGCACAAGATGACATTAAATTTAAGTTTACTTCTTGGTTCAATTAGTTCATTAGATAAACCCTGCTAATGATTAGAATTGGTGACAACAGATTCATTAAATAAACCTTCCTGATCATTAGATTCAATGACTGACCAATTTAATTATCCATATAATGATTGGCAAAGTACCATTTGTGTAGCTTGAGATGGGCTTCACATACTAAATAGCTTTGGCAGCAAAGAATGCTATTTATTATTTGTTTAAGTAACCTACTCATAGAAGGAAAATTTCCTTGACGAAATGAAAATGTACAATTGTATAAGATAGTTCTTTATTTTAAACTTATCCTCTAACCATCAAGTACCAATAGGTCTGTCGGTCAGGCTCTGTGCCCCAGAATACAAGAGATTCGTTGTACCAAGGATTGCCCCCAAATATAAAATCTGCATTCCGTTCTAGGTTGCGATTATCTCAAACAAAGGAAGAGGTATGTTATTGTTTAAATATGACTCGCCATCATTAAAGACTTCACCACTAGTTTGATGGTTCATCACTGATGCTGAATACAATAACAGATTTCTTTGGTGCTCCTGTTTTTTTTTTTTTCCAACTTTTGCAGCTTACGGTCCCTCAAATCAAATCAGAGATGGAAAAAACATTGCGATGGCTTGTCCCCTTTGCCAACAACACAACCAAGTAATTCAGCTTGCCATTTAATTTATCCTCCGAAGGTTTTACTTACCAAGTCATGAATTCTCATATCCATTTCAATTTGGCTTCAACTTAACCAGGGCTCATCATGGTTTTGGATGGGTAGGGGAGTGGGCGAACACTAGGTAAGAAACCAATATGATACTAGATCAGTTTCTGGTTGCTTATTGAATGACATTCATAACTTTTCACCTAGCATGATGTCATCCTTGTCATATGTATACCTAATTTTGATTGCATATTTTCCTTTCAGTTCCGAAATTAATCAAAAACCAGGTGGTCAAGTAGACTTGCTCAGAATTGAGACACTGCATCATGCGGACAAGGGCAAGACTGATGCGTACATTCTTGACTTAGTTTTGTTGCTTCATCACCTTGTTTGCCACTCCAAATCGGGGAGTGGAGGGATCAAGTCACCCATTAAATCTCCTGTCCGTTCACCCACACAAAATGGATCGACTTTGTCATTGGCCTCAACAACACACAGCTCGCCATGTTCCATGCTCTGCCAAGAAGAACGAGAAATGCTGCTGTACATGAACTCCAGAAAGTTAACCCCTGGAATTAGCAGAAGTCAGGAGTTTAACACATCAAAGTCTAAATCAGGTAAGAACAAGAGGTTGAGCAAGAGCAACAGCCATTCGCCAACGAGCTGCAGCAAGAATGACTTTTTCACGACGAGAAGGCCATCATTGCTTCCTGTCATCGACTTTGACATTGACAGAGTAAAAGCTATGGATGTGATTGACAGAGTACAAGATATAAGAAAGCAATGAAGCATTGACAAACTGTTTCCAGAGTTTGCTGGGAGGTAATCTCTATCAAAGTCTTAAGTTCTCGAACATCTGGAGTGACAAGCATCATCAAGACGATGCCAATGTGCCGCAGCCAGTTTTTGCAGACAAAATCTTCACTATGTGCAGAAATACAGCGAGGGTGTGGTTAGCTTGTATCATGTTATAGCCTGTGGGTTCAATCATAAGGGAAAAGGGCAAAAGGTTTCAAATGGTGTGGAACTTTCTATATGCACAAAGGCCTATCGATGGGTATTTCTAATAAAGTGGGTTTAGTTGTAAATTTGAGTTATGACTTCTGCACATCTCTGATTGCCTTACTGAAGGGATTTCTCGAGAGATGGTCTCCTACTCCTCATCTACTATAAAAAAAGGACCCCAAAACCCACACGTTTATATGATGTGTTTTAACGTTAATAGTTTTGGATTTTCTTTCGAGTAAATGTGTTCATGTATATAAAAAAATTTGGTTACTTAGAGCTTACTGTGTTGAAGCCTTGCGACTAGCATGGACTTTGGTTTTGAAGACTACTTTTGGTATTAGATTAGATCATTATTCCAGTCAATTGGAACAAAACAATGTCAATTGACAGAACAAAATAGTTTGGTTCAAACTTCAATGGACAACATAACTTGATCAGTTGACTAGGAGATGATCGACTAGAATAGTAGTTATTTATTAAATATGTGGTAAAAGGGAATTCATTCACTTCAGTATCCATATTAATTTATCCTGGGAGGAGGTAAATTATGGGTCATTATTAATCATTAGTGTAAGTGGTTAAGGTATGGGACGAATGTCTAATAGTCACTCATAATTTACTTATTTTGACCTCGATATTCTTAGACGTGTCGAGTTTTGACCCCTTGACCTTATATGACAATCCAGATTAGCATCCTTTGTCGCAAAATCACCTGTCCTTGTGTCCCACTCGTCGCCCTAGCTCACCACTGACGGCCTGACCAAAACTATACTCTAGAGGAAGGTGAACCCAGGGGGATCACTGTAGACGTAATCGTCACTGGAATCCGACCGAATTTGAACAGACTTTCCTCCGCCGTCAATCTGAGCTTGTGCTCAGACCCAACCGGATTCCGGTGCCGATCGCACCGACAACGATCCCCCTGGGTTCACATCCTGAGGTATAGTTCTGATCGGACCAGCGATCGGAGACCACCGGTGGTGGGCTAGCGGCGACGAGTTTGACACGAGGACAGATAATTTTAGGGACAGAGAATTCGATCTCATGGCAACCTCTCATGTTTTAACGTCCAAGGGACTACTTATTTATTAAATATGTATTAAAAATGTGATTCACTCATTCTCAGTATCTCCATTAATTTAATTTTAGACTAATACAGAGGAGATAATTCATTGATAGCTATTAGTCATGATTAAGTTACGAA
>JBAMIE010040154.1:0-18570 GCA_037177295.1 Kaempferia parviflora
TAAACTATTTATATTGTACTAGGGCTTTTATATGTTTATCAAACCACGGGTTTATTTTGATATTTTTCGAAACGGGGTGGGGGAGGGGGTAATTGAAATTTTCTCTAAAATAAAACTTTGAAACACTTATTTTCCAATGTGGGACTAATAATTTTTAATGAGAGCATATAAAAGATTGTATGAATATCACACAACTTTAGGTAAGATTGCTAAGACTCTGAGAGCTGGGGAGTCGTAGTTCCACTATAAACTTCTCCTTCTTGTACTAAAATCAAAGGTGGAGGAACATTCTATGACAATCTTACAACACAATACAAGAATTAAATGAAGCAAGAAGAGATTACAATGATATGTTGAGTAGATATAGGCTTCTTCTTCTTCAAATCTTACACCAAAAATGAAGGTTAAGCTCAAGCACTTCTTAACAATCAAATAGTACGAAAACCTTGGCTTAGAATTAGAGCTATGCTCCTTCAAACGTTCTTTCTTCCTTTTTATATAAATACTTGAGTCAAAGCTAGCTATTATTTCATAAATCAATTGATTGATGCACACTATCAGTTGACTGATATGATCTCCGACAACTATTCATCCCGTTGAACGAACATTGACATGTTTGTAATCTATCTGCTTTTATCTTTAATTTGAATATTAGTCGACTAATGTCTAACATCAATCGATTGATAACTTCAGTCAAACAGAGCACGCAAGTTCCGCTCACTTCTATGTTTTTCAATTCGACATCAGTTACTTAATATCCAAATCAGTCGATTGATAATTTCAGTCGAACCGAGCGAGTCCCACTCACTTTTGTTCTCTTCAATTCGACATTAGTTGACTAATAACTTCAGTCGAACCGAGCATATGAGTCTCACTCGCTCTTATACTCTTCAATTCAACATCAATCGAATAATGCCCAATGTCAGCCAACTAATCACTACGGTCGAATAGAACAATTGAGTCCTACTCACTTCTGTTCTTCTTTAAATTCACATCAGTCGATTGATGGAACTCATCAATTGACTGATTGCTCAATACAAATGTGTTTCAGAGTATCAGTCGATTGTTTACCATATCAATCGATTGATTCTCTTATCTCAATTTTCTCAATGATTGTTACCTGATGCCAGAGGAACCTCTTGTTCACTAGACTTTCTGAGGAGGCTTCATCCATGAACTTTCCTTACCTTGCTTCCGGTTTTTAACTTACAAGGACTTTTCTCTGCACACTTATTTAAGTGAGATATCTTTTCATTAACTTAATCCTAAATGTTGTCAAACGCCAAAATTAGATTTATTGGGCATGATTGCATTAACGAAGATCATATATAAAAAGTTGGAGTTGGCGCAATTGGTATATGCATGAGTGTTTGTTTTAATATATCTTGGAGTTAATTCCTAGTGGATACGAAAATGCCTTGTTGGTGCCTAACCTCCCTCATACAAAGGATGGTTGCGTTAAAGCAATTGTCCCTCCTGATTTACCCCTTCCAGAATGTGTGGGGCTGCCTTGGAGGGGTCACTAAGATGACGACTTCATCTTTTGCCCTAATATATAAAAAATTGGCCCTTAGGGCAATGGTGCAGTAGTAGAGCGTGTTCTAAGTTTTCCAGACATTGAAGGATCGAGCCTCATCTTAGGCGAATTAAAGGATAAATATCTCTTAATGGGTGATTGACCTAAGAATGTTAGGCTAATGGGCCACTAACTATGAGAGCTTTTCAATTTACCCCGTGGTCATTGAAAAACTTCCATGGGACCGAACTAGTCACCCCAGTATTAGTCAGCGTAAGTACACACACACATTGGTGATCTGACTTCGGTCAAAATCTATTTTTTTAATTCTTTAATCCCTCTCTCATTGGTATGCAACAACTTTCCAAATTTTTTTAATCCTTTATCCTTCACTTATTTTTATACAATAATTTTTCTCTCTTTCCTCTTAAATTAAAACAAAATTCTCTTATTTATCTCCTATGATTGCATGCAACAATCACTATGTTACTAATTTTTAACTATATTGTAATAATTACTGTGCAATAGTTGCTACAACGTGTAGTAGTTACTGTGTAGTAGTTGCTACAACGTTGTAGCAGCTACCACACAGTTATAGCAGTTACTACACAGTTGTAGTAGCTATAGCTACTACAATGTTGTAGTAGTTACTATACGTTGTAGCAGTTACTATACGTTGTAGCAGCTATCATGTTGTACAACTATAACTACTACAACGTGTGTAGTAGCTACTACAATGTTGTAGTAACTATAACTACTACAACGTGTGTAGTAGCTATTACAATGTTGTAGCATTAGTACTATTGATTGTTGCGTACAATAATAGAAGAGAGAAAAAAATTATTTTAATTTAAGAGAAAAGATAGAAAAGTTTTAGTTAATTTAGTTAATTTACTACCGAATTAACCGAATGCTCACTCATACTAAGACGACTCGGGATGCCTAGAATCACTAGGGGCACCCCGATTCATTTAGGTGCCCCCGAGTTGTCTCAGTCACAAAAATGTAACAGGACAGGCTTGCACACCCATCGTGGTCGCGCACGGTGGGTGTGCAGACTAAAATTCTTATATACGAGGGTTGATACCTGCACATCTACCGTGCGCAGCCACGGAGGGAGGATCACATAGGTCCGAGTGCTCGGACCATATAGGGCTCACAGTGGCCACGCAGGCGCGCGCGCGTTCACCCTTATATGAGTGATTGTGGGTGACAACAAACGTAGCGAGCTGACGCGTCTCTCTCTCTTCTATAATTTTGCATGCAATCTCTCCTACATGCACATGATACTGTTTTTTTTTTCAAAATAGTACCACACTGTGCAGCTTTTTTAAAACAATACTACGTGGTGCCGTTTTTGAAAATAATGGTGCTATTTTTTTTTTTTTTTTGACTACGTGGTACTTTTATTTCCAATGTGGTGCTATTTTGGAAAAAAAAACTAGCACAACATTGGTGATTTTTTTTCCAACGTGGTACTATTTTTTTAAAAAAAACATCACCACGTAGTGCTATTCCACGGAAGGTGGAATCTGTCACCCTAGTGGCCCCACACAGTCGGCCTCATGATCATCTATGAGGAAGTAAATTGAGAAACTGTAGTTGGTCAAGAGGTTTTTTTTCCTCATAAACTAATAGGATTAATAATGTTCATACTTATATATAGTGTTGCTACAATAGATCATGAGAGCGATTCCTAATGTGTATTGATTTTTAGAGTGTGTGAATGCATCGTGGGTCACTTGACTCTACATAAAGAACCCTTGTACTGAACTAAGTCCTCGATTTACCTATCATCCAAATCATATGGGATAATTTGAGAGGGTGGGGATACTACTTATATTATATCCCAATATTTAAATAATATTTAAACAAAAATAGTAATAGGTAATACGAAAGAAATATAATTAGTTGATGAAGTGATAATAAATTTAGTTATCAACTAAATTTAGATCACTTATCTATTAAATAACTAAAATCTACATTAACTAATTGATTCATATTGTCATATAATAAGTGTGATCTCATTTCATATTTTCCACCATTAGGATAATAAATAAATTAAACGTTCATGAATAAGTTTGACATTCAATTTAGTAAGAATTTGTTTATATTCATTCGTTCAATACACACAAATTAATTAAATAAATAAGCTTGAACAATTCATTAAACTAAAGAAATAAGTTTGAACACATATGTGTTCTACTCGTTAATATTTATGAATAACGTTCATGAGCAATATTCGTGAATAACATTCTTGAATAATGTTCGTGAGTGATATTCCAATCAAACAAGCAAAAGTTTCAAATAATTAATAAGTTTGAATTGAGAACTCGATAACATCTAAACGAAACTCGATAATATCTAAACGAACAAGCTCAAGTCAAACTTAAGTTGATAGCTCGATAACATCTAAACGAACAAGCTTAAGCTCGTAAAAAATAAATTAACCCAAACTTGAATAATCATTTTGAAACCTTAGTTCATATTAGGCTTAACTTGATTAGGCTCGCGATGACTTTATCAAATAAGGTTGAAGACTCCACTTAAGGTTGACTTGACTTATTTGCAGCCCAATCCACAATTATTCATGTAACCGTTGGCTATATAATAATATAAGGCAAAGTGGAATTTGTACATCCTTTTCAAATCTAGAAGCTAAATTGGAATATGGCAAAATTTATGAATCAATTTGAAATGTTCCTGCAAAAAATATCAATCCCTCTTCGTCTTCCCCCCTTCTTCTGCGATAGCGAACGCCGCCTGCGGCCTGCGGCCTGCCTCCTGCCCCTTCTCTCTTTCTTTCTCTCCCATCTCTCTTTGCCTTCCACTCCAAGAAACCCCATTGTCCTTCCCCTTTCCCCAAAACCAATTAGGCTTCTCAATCCCCACTCCTCGATCTCCTTCCCCATTGCCCCTCCTATTCCTCAGATCTCGATCCGCCGCCGCTCCCCTCGGAAGTCGGATCTTCCCGTGCTGATTAGGATCCGTGGTCGTACCTCTGCCCGGCGCCTTTATTTCCTTCCGATCTGATTCCTGGATCTTGTATATCGCCTCCCGCGGTCGCCAAGTTGGCGCCCCAACGCAAGGCGCAGCGCCACATGGGTGGTGGCCAGTTTCAGCAGGGTGCCGTCGCCGGCAGCGCGGCGGCCGCTCTGTATGACCACCACCCTGGCGACGCGACGAATCCTGGCGGCGAAGATGCTGTCATGGCGCGGTGGCTCCAATCCGCTGGGCTTCAGCACCTGGCATCGCCCATGGCGTCTTCTGACAATCGCGCGCTTCCAAATCTCCTGATGCAGGTGAGGCCACCTTCGTCCAACTCCATGCTTCTTGATCCTTTTTCGTATTGCCTGATGAATAGCTTTTGAATTTTTCTTTAATTCTGAATAGTTCAGTTGTAAATTGTAATCTTTTCAACTTTTTTTTGTACACTTATTCGTTTTGTCTGGTATTGACTAGAAAAATTGTTTCATTTGCATATTAGAATGCATTTCAAACTTTTTCTTGTTCTCTGTTGTACCCTAAAACACCGAACAAAAGATTATTTTCTTTCATTGCTAGTCTGTGTGAATATTTTTCTTTAGACGTCTCAGTGAAAGGATCCGTAGAAACTTTGTTATTCATATTCTTTTGAATCGAATGTTAGATTATTAATTTGGAATGAGTTAGTAATTGCTTGTTTGAGAGATGGGTTTGGCAATTGGCAGGGATATGGACCGCAGACAATGGAAGAGAAGCAGAAACTTTTTAAGCTTTTTAGGAATTTGAATTTCAACGGGGAATCTGTTTCTGAACCCTATATTCCAACAGCACAAAGTCTGGGTGGGCCTAGTGCAGCAGATGGGTTTTATTCACCTGAATTAAGAGGGGAATTTGGAGCTGGACTTTTGGATCTTCATGCAATGGATGACACTGAGCTTCTTTCAGATGTATGTTTTCAGAGTTCTTGTGCATTCTTCCTTCTTTTAATTTCTTAGCAGAAATTTAATGATTTAGGAAATCTGTGTGTGTGTGTTACTGATTAATCGAGAATATTTTTTTTAACACTAGTTAATCAAATGATGTTGTTTACTGTCTCTACATACTACATATGACACTAGTTCATCAAATGATGTTGTTTACTGCCTCTACATATTACAAGGGGTTAACTGTTTACTGTCTAAATATCCTAGTACAAATTTCACCTGATTTCTTTATGTATGTTATCAATGAAAGTTTGTCAAATTAGCCTTGGAGCAATAACTTGTTAACAACAAAATGGCTATCTGCTTTCATCTAGTAATTTCTTGTAGTTATCATTTCTTATAAGTACTTATTTTCTCATTTTCCCCTTCATTTGCAGCACGTCTTTTCAGAACCATTTGACCCATCCCCATTCTTTGCCACCAAAGGCATTGATGATGAATATAATGGATCTAAACCACAAGAGCGTTTGGATGGTAATATCAGGTCATTGGACAATGAAAAAGAGATTAACACCAGAGAGAACAATGTTGCCAAGATCAAAGTTGTGGTATGCTAAGAAATTTAGGAATGCTTTCTTTAAAGTGTTGTGATCTAAAATGCTAACACTCCTTTTTATTTAATTAGTCACATTTTTTTCAATATTTTTTTTGGGAAAGTGCATGCTTGAAAGAACAATATGGTTTAATATCAGTTCAGCATATCTTTCATTTTTTTTTTTTTTTTTTTTTTTTGCATAAATTGATCTGTTAATAGAATGTGATCATTAAACCTAGAAGCAAAATAGATTCAGGTATCAACTCATTTTATTAGGGTTATTTTTTTTCTTTATTCTTTAAAACTAAAATAACATTGTTTGGCTAAGGAAATTCAGATTGATACTATCTGTTCTTCCTCTAGCGACACTGGATATATGGCCACAAATTACGTCTTATCACTATCTTTTGTCTTGGGTGGAACTCAATAAAAAAAAAAAAGAAAGTGTTCATGGATAATTTATTTTGGAGATTCGTTGCCTTGATTTCAATGTCTATAGCTTAATGTGCCACATATTATATCTTATCTCTATCTTTTACCTTGGGTTGAAACCCATTCTAAGAAAAGAAAAATAGAAGCAGATATTTACTTTTCCATGGTCTTAGATTTCGTTATAAGTTGGTCTACACGAGTGAAAATTTTCATCCTGCTCATTGATCGACATGCAAGAAGGTACGAGATCTCCAGAAAGCAGTCCACAAGTGAAGATAAGGTTCTTGACGCTCCTCTGTGAGTGATGAAGCAGGGTGTGAAGCTAGGGTTCCTGCAGCGAAATTTCTTGGAGTTACACCTCTTCCTCAGCCTTGTCCCCCTCTTCGTCGGCCTGGCCCCCTTCTTCCTCCTCTTCCTTTGTTGCCTTGTCTGTCTTGTCCTCCATGTTGTATGCCTCCTCTACTTCATCATTCTCGAAGCGACCGACACCCAACGAAAACAGAGTGATAATGTTCTAGAAGTGTATTGTTCTGGTCTCTGGCTGCAACTTCAAAATGGGGTTGAGTCTTTTTTTTTTAAATTGACACCAGGTACCGACTAATCTTGGGGTGAACAGCCCGACCGCACCCTTTTTCTTAGGTCAACCGTCCATTAAGGGAATTCATCCGTTAATTCGCTGAAGCTAAGACTCAATCCTTAGATCCCTGGAACTGAGAAGGTGCCTTGTCGCTACACCATTGCCCACGGGTTGTGTCTTTAAACCTTATAGTTTGTTATGAAGACTCTCCATCATGATTACAACATTGATGGCTAAATATGCAGTATGACATTAACATAATCAGTTGTTACCTGATTATTCTGTACATAGCAAGATTGCTAATCATACTTATCTAGTTAATCCATAGTTACATAACTTGCTTTTCTAGTTGGTAGTAACTTTTAAGTGGGGTCAAAAAATTCATTAATATTTTGATTCTATGAGATTGATTATCTTATCAAGTCAATAAGCTTTTAATTTTGCATATCTTGTGATTGTGAATATTGGTAATGTTAGTGTATGAATGCCAAATTTTTTTGATGTTGTTTTCTGAAGAATTTGTGCCGTGCATGCCATCTGAGAATAAATGGAATATTTCTAACGAGGTGATGCTAGTCTATGTGGTTTTTGTCAATGTAATCATTCAGGAAGATTGATATTACAGTTTTACCTGTCTAAGTGACAGTCTGCTTTTGTTCCTCAAAACTTCTTAGCACGGGCTCATATTGAAAGAGAAATGAAGTGGTGAAAGAAGCGGATCCATGGGACCTTACTTTGTTTAAAAAGTGATTGATCAAAATGGAGAAATGAAGTAAAAACATTTACTAAATACAATTGGAAGAACATACAACATTCTTAAAATTTAAAAGCATCACATTTATGCACATGCTAAATTCGTTCTAGATTAGAATTTATATGTTGGAGTGCAGTAGTCCGTCTCCCTTCTATTCTTTTTTTTTTTAAAAAAAATCTCCTCAAATTCTGCTCACAGCTTAAAAAGATACTCGTTATCAGCTTAGATATTTATGATACGAAGACATTTGTTAGTTTTTATAATTTTATGCTGCATTAGATGCCCAGTTAATTTTTTCCCCTCCCATTTCTCATCATTTATTTTAGGTACGTAAAAGACCTCTGAACAAGAAGGAGAGATCCCGAAAAGAGGATGATATTGTCACTGTAAATGACAATGCTTGCTTAACTGTCCATGAGCCTAAGCTAAAGGTATTGCTTTACTGCAGAAAATTTTAAAGTTTGGTTCTAGTTAAATAATTATCTGTCTGTGAGAAATATTGTTGCTGAACTTGTTCTAAATGCATGACTGAAATGTGGTTGGCAATACCAAATAGTAAACACCTATAGTTGTTATAAGGTTACTTGGTTATTTTTCCATCATCCAACTTTTCATGTCTGTTTTAATGTGGTAGGTTGATTTGACTGCATATGTGGAGAGACATGAGTTCTGTTTCGATGCTGTTTTGGATGAGCATGTTACTAATGATGAGGTAAGTGGATCAGCTCTCTCTTGTTTCATCCTCATTATATTTGTGCACTCATGTATCAAATCATCAACAAGGCAACCCCTTCTATAACATTAGAGTATTTTTAGCTGTTTCTGATAATTATTTTCCTTAAATATCTGCATGCAGGTATACCGTGCAACAGTTGAGCCAATTATACCCATCATCTTCGAGCGAACAAAAGCAACCTGCTTTGCTTATGGTCAAACAGGTATCTTTAGAAATATGATGACCTGGATCTATCATCTTTTACTCACAATAATTTACTGGCTGTTTTAGTATCTTTGTCTTATCTTGCTGATCTTGCTTCATTAATTTTAGGCCTTCTTTCTCTTGGAGAGAATATATAAAAAGATGGAAAAGGTGGAGGAGAGGAAGAGATAGTAATATGGAATGATGGAAATAGAAAAAGATGGAAAGGTGAAAGGGAGGGATGCCAAGAAAATTATTCTCTTTGAGTAGTATCCTTGAATGAATGGAAATGAGGAAGATGGATCATTTTGTTTAATTAACAAGTGTTAATTTGTTTTCCATATGATTTTGTGTGGACAAGTTAAGAAGGATGGTGTTTTTCGTCTGATTTTGGGCAGATGAGTTAAGAAAGAAGGAAACTTAAATTCATCTCTTTAAATGTGTGTATCCTTTTCATTTGATGAAGGAAACAAAAATAGAGGATTCATCCTCTGATTTGTTTCATTTTCTGAATCTACCCTTCGACTTATCTCTTCAAGGAGATATACTCTAGAGATACATAACTTGTGGTTTATTGTAGGCATTTTAGACAAGGGACCACATGCAATATACGATCCCTTTAAGTGGTATGGGTGCGTAGGCAGGCCAGTTGGTGCCTTTATGGGATTGATGAGCTATCTATGTGATAAAAAGAAAAAACATGTTCACTAAAGAAGGCTAATTCTTATTATTGTGAAAGACCAAATTAAGTTTGTGATGAGGTAGAACATAACTTGTCACTTCGAAGTGTTAATTTTAAACATTTGTTTAATAGTTTAGCTATTTAATTATGTGTGCTTCTAATAATATTACCTATTCTACATTGTTATATTATATATGTTACATTGTTTGATTGACATATAACTTTTCTATATGTAAATATGAATTGGATGAATCAATTAGCATATTATGTTAGCTAGTTTTTTTTTTTCAATATATTTACTTTTATTTATTTTTGTAATACCAACCACGTCATGCAATGGACCGACCATCTGCTCTTTGAAACTACTCTTAAACCTTACATGGCAATTGACCTTTATAGTGTTTCCCCCTTTTATCAGGATGTTGAGTGAATACAATATTTTATGCCCTTTGAATTTTGATTTAATAATTTTCTGTTAAATTAGACAATATAGTACTGATGAAATATTCCCTACCTTCATTATGAATGCTCATATCGAACTGAATCTTTAAGATGCCTTAAGGGTTGGATAAGAAAGCTTATGGGATAATTTATGTAGGTTTCGGCTGCTTAAGTCATATGTGGAGCTGGTTCTTTAGCTATAATATGATAGGCAACCCTAATTTGGAAGTAGAGGTCAAGATAGCTTGTTGACTTCACAAATCGTATGTTACATGAGCATCTTTCAGAGATTATTTAACCTGACTTTCACGTCTTTCAATTAATTGTTCCTGTTCAAATTATATATCTTTTCTTATCTTGTGGATAAAATGAATGGACCTAACTTGGTACTAATTCTAGAATTTCTATCCATGGGCTAAATATTCCACTTGGTTTATATTTGTTTAGGTAGTGGAAAGACATATACCATGCAACCTCTGCCTCTCCGAGCTGCAGAAGATATTGTTCACTTGTTAAAACAACCTTTTTACCGCAATCAAAAGTTCAAACTATGGCTTAGTTACTTTGAGATATATGGTGGAAAGCTCTTTGATCTTCTTTGTGATAGAAGGTCGGATTGTCATGCTCTGACATGAACTTATTTTATTTGTCTTGTTTGTGTATTGCAGGCCTAGATATTTGTTTAGATATTTCTAAGTAGCCTACTTTGTGTTTACTTGCCACATTCCATGTTGTGATAGTCAAGGTGTTATTTCAAATGGTGTTGTGTTATAATCATTGATCAAAGTTAAAGGTGGTAATGACAAATTTCTCAACATATTAGATTTTGATATCATTGTCTATGGCATGGTGGTTGTTTTTCTAGTTATTTATTTATATCCATCACTTGATTTCATTTACAAACTTATATTTATATTATCAAGCATTTTATTTCTATTAAGTCATAAGATATATCATATCCTACTAAGTTGTTATTCAACTGTTATGTCATGATAGCTCAACTAATATTAATTAAAGTCGACTTACATGCCATATCCTTATAATTTAAACCAAAGAAAATGAATAAACTTAAAGAGACCCATGCTCTAATTGATATAAGAGTATGTAAATAAAGGGAGATACATTTTAAGGGCAATTATTTGTTGCTTACATGGCATATGAATTGCTTTAATTAGTATAATTTGGAATGCCATAACATCTGCTTAATATAAGTTAGATGGAAATTTTAACTTAGGATAAGGATGATAGAAATGTTAGGTAAATTTTAACAAATGCTTCTTACCTTCGACAATATCAGCACATCATTTGGGGATGTGTGTGTGTGTCCCCAGTTCTTTGGAGAGAAATGGAGAGGGATAGAGACTGAGAGAACGAATTCTCTCTGAATCAATCAAAAATGTTTCTGCACAAATGGAGCTGAAACAGATAGCAATTAGCTATATTTAAATAACAAAAATAGTCAACACCATTTAATTTAGTATTTTCTTTAGCTTTTAAAAGAGAATTTTAGCTTACCTCACCTAGTGAGACAAGACTTGTTGTTGTTGTTTTAAAAGAGAATTTAATAAGATATTAATTCTTTCTCTTTGTTTTTCCCTGTCTCTTTCCCTCTGGAGGAAGACTACACGAGGGAATCATTATCATTTCTCTCCTTTTTGGCATGTCTCCCTCCTCATTTTCTACCCTTCTTGGGAAACATGGCGTAGAAGTATAATAATTAAGCTTTTTGCTGTATCCCTCTTGGGAAACAGAGTGTAGAAGTAGTGTAGTATGATAAGCTTTATAACTAACCACATCCAAACTAATTTCTTGTGAAGATATTAGAATGAATACATGGATTTATGTGATACTGCCATACATTTGGCAATAACATGCTTTTATCCTAACTAATCAATACACACATTTTTGAAAGAAAGAAAAAACCCTCCTACGCTATGCGAAAGAAAGTATTGTGATGTCTTCATGATCCCCATTCCAAAAGCTATTTGTTCTTAGATTAGTGATAGCATTGCAATTCATTTTGACAATGTTGGCAGGAAGCTTTGCATGAGAGAAGATGGAAAGCAACAAGTTTGCATTGTTGGACTACAAGAATTTGAGGTCACAGATGTTCTGATGGTTAAGGAATTTATTGAGAAAGGGAATGGTGCAAGAAGCACTGGTACAACTGGAGCTAATGAGGAGTCATCGAGATCCCATGCTATTTTGCAGCTAGCTATTAAGAAACATAAAGAAATAGAAGATAGCAGACGACAAAAAGAAAATAATGATTTGCGAGGTGTCAAGGTGGTTGGAAAGATCTCCTTTATTGATCTTGCTGGGAGTGAGCGAGGTGCTGATACAACAGATAACGATCGCCAAACAAGGTCAGTGAAAAGGGGTCCATTTTTTGTTTGTTTCTGTATATGTTTGAGAATTTGGATCCATCACTTTAATTGGATTGTTATATTAGTTTTTTCACAGCCATCTTTTACATTCTTTAGAATTGAGGGAGCAGAAATAAACAAGAGCCTTTTGGCATTAAAGGAATGCATACGTGCCTTGGACAATGATCAACTACATATCCCTTTTAGAGGGAGCAAATTGACCGAGGTGCTTCGTGATTCTTTTGTTGGCAATTCAAGGACTGTTATGATTTCATGCATTTCCCCTAATGCGGGTTCGTGTGAACATACTCTTAACACATTGAGATATGCTGATAGGTATGGAAGTGTATCTTTTAAAGTATGGATAAATTATTGTAGCCATTTATAATTTGAGCTTTTGGCGGAGCAGGGTTAAAAGTCTTTCCAAGAGTGGCAATCCCAGAAAGGATCAGGCTCCTGCACCATTGGTTCCTTTGGGCAAGGAATCAGCAACTTCATCGCAATTTACAGTTGAAGTTGATGATCTTGCTGAGCAAAATCAAGGTTCGAATGTAGTGGAACTGCCGAAGGGTAATGTAGACAATCTTTTTCAGAGTTCTTCTTCTGAGCTTGATAGAAATTCTCTTGGAACAATGAATTACTTCCATGGTGGAAGGGAAGAGAAAGTGCAAATTCCAGGTTTGCTTGATAGTGAAAGAGCTGAGACGAAAAGTAAGAATGTTGGTTATGGCAATAAACCATATTCTATTCAGAATTCAGTTGACACCCAAGATGAAGATAAAGTACTAAAGGTTTCCCCACCTCGTAGAAAATTACCTAAAGAAGAGAAGGTTGAGAGACAGAACAACTGGTCTAGAAAAGAGAGTGGACCTCAGCTGGTATATTCTAGTCATAAGCAGCAACAGGTATTTGATTCTTCTTCAAAGATCCCGTCACAAAAGTATGATCAGGAAGTTTCATACCATGAAGATGAAATAAATGCATTACTTGAGGTATAAGTTATAAATGTCTATAAATTTTGCTGATTATTGCTGGTTCTTCTGAAATCATTAAATGTTGTTGTGACTTCCAGGAGGAGGATGCTCTTATAGCAGCTCATAGGAAGGAAATTGAGAATACAATGGAGATAGTCCGTGAAGTAAGTTCAGCATTTGAAACCATTTTTTTCGCTTAACTAGAAATTATCTTGACTCTCAAGTGCAGAAACATAAACAAAATTTCAGCATCATACTTCGCCATTTGAAACCATTTTTTTGCTTAACTAGAAATTATCTTAACTCTCAAGTGCAGAAACATAAACAAAATTTCAGCTTCAAACCAGTGAATGATGTTATCCGTTGGCACACACATATATTGTGTTTTTTTTAATCTTTTGGTTTTGTATTGGCTGTCTATATTGCATATCTGGTGACAAACACAGATTGACTAGATATTGGGGCTACCTCCTTGGGACCTGTCTTTTTAAATTTATTGAAATGCTTCATGAACATTTTATATGTTAATAAGCAAGCATCCCCAAACGGGTTAGTCCTGATTGGATAAGAAAAGGAGTTGACAACAAACAAAATGGAGTAATTATAATCAACTTGAAGAATAGTCCTGCAGTTTGTTATCAATACGAACCATTGTCCATACTCTCTTTTGTCAAGCATCATAGTTCATCACTATTTGGTACCCTACAAAATGCCATTTTCAGTGGCTAGTATTAATTTGAAAAAGCTTATGCATTGTAAAAACTGATAGGTTATATCACCTCGAATCTTTAACCTCCACTTGACTATGATTTAAATACTAAACATCTACCTATAAAATCCAAGTCCTTATTCCTTCAATATTTATACTTATAGGATACAGGTAGTCTTGCATGATTTCTTTTACTAGTCTTTTTAAGTTATGTAAGTATTTAAATAACATGTGATTATGAGCACATCGCATGAATTGACTTGGTGACTATGTTCTTTGCTTCTTTGGCTTGGATGTTTCATTGTCCTATATAAATAGAATTCACTAAACATTCAACGTTTTTTATACTTTATATCTGGCTTATTCTTATGGTCACAATAATCTGCATTGACAATGCTTTCCAGAGAGGCAGCTTCATATTTGTTCACGTATATCTGTTGCTCCAACTGGGTTTGATTTTCATTGCAGGAAATGAATTTGTTGGCTGAAATCGATCAACCAGGTAGTTTTATTGACAACTACGTGACTCAGCTTAACTTTGTTCTTTCACGCAAGGCTGCTGGGCTGGTCAGCCTCCAGGCCCGGCTAGCAAGGTTCCAGCAACGCCTGAAAGAACACGAGATACTGAGCAGGAAAAAAGCTCCCAAATAGTTTCCTATCAGCGCCCATTTTTTGGGACTTCCTCCCGTTGCTATTCTTTCTGGCAGGCCACACGAACCAGCCACCCGTACGAGAAGCTTTTGCCTTCTTAAACTGAGCATTGGCTCGGACGGCATCTGGCTGGGTGGAAGGTGCATGGACAGAGAGTGTGCGGTGCTTCACGTTCCATCAGCTTGAATCCCTGATCCGGTTGTTTATGATATGTTGTTTGTTCTAAACTACTTTTAATGTGCGTATATGAATGGTGAGGATGCGTGCAAAGTGTTTTGTGATGTGAGATAATAGTGGTTACAAAGGCTTGGTTATCTAACCAGGTTGTTATTTTTAATATCAATTTGAATATTGTAGCAGGATGTGCTCAAACAATGTTCTTATATAATTTGCAGCAATTGCTTTACACGCCCCTTTCAGTAAAAGCTCATAAGATTGCCATATGCGAATTAAGTTGGTGAAGATGATACATGGATTAAGTGAAATCTGTCTCTCTACGACCGTCTTACACTGTTAAGAGAGAGTAGATTAGAAAATTAAAATTAACCATCACATGGAAAGGTATACATTTACTTAGTAAATTTGTCGCATCGACTATCCCCTTGGAAAAGCTTAACAAGAGAGATGATTTCAAATAAATTTGACTTTAGAATGATCGTAGTCAATCGATGGAACGTAGCATGTCAATGAGTGTCTGTATTAATTGACGGTTGAGTTGACCATGGAATTTGCTCAAACATATCATAAATAGAATAATTCTATTTTAGATTAAGTTTGGAGTTAATTGACTAATAATATCATCAAATCAATTAATAATGACTGAGTCAATTATTTATTAATTAATAAACTAAATGTTTCTATTTTTAGTTGAGTCCACTGAACATTGATATTAAAATTTAATTAATTGATGTTGGAGCAAACATCAATTAATAAATGATGTTATAATACACAATAGAATAGTTAAGAATAAGTAAAGGTAGAGGAAGGCTAAGGTTTCTCTCCTTTTAAAAATTATTCAAGAAAGGAAAAAAAAATCTAATGGTGCATTCAACAGTGATCACAAAAGAATTAGTTTGATTGTACTTATTCGTTTATTTTTTACGGTATAATTTCTATTGAATTAACCACCTTGCTAAATTATTAATGGCACCTTTAAGTGCAAATTCTAGGAACCTTTTGTTGGTGTTCATCTCCTTTAGTTATTTCGGCCACGCTCTACTCTGGTCCCAATAAATAGTTCTGTCGTCACATTCAGCATATTCGAGTTCTTATAAGTAAATTCTCAGCAAACAAGTTTTATTTATTTCTTTAATGAAATTATACAAATTTAATTTGCTCTTCATAATTTTCCTAGGGTTGCCATTCCCTCAAGTTTTAGAAATAATAGTCTATATTTTTCACTACAACTAATATAGTAATTTTGATTGAAACCGAAATACGAGTCTGCTTAGGCATACTCGTTAGATGGATTAAAAGGATAAATTTCATAGAATACAGAGTGTTTTGATTTTTTTTTTTCCCCAAAGTGAAAGACCTCTGTGGAATGGACCCTTCTCATCCTCCATTGAATAAGGCAAATCAAGCTGCGCTTTGTTCTCATAGAAATGGACTTGAAAACCAAGACAATGAACAAACAAGTATTTCCTCTTCAAGTACAATATAATTTGAAAGTAAAGGTGAAGATTGATGGGCAAATGAACTGAGTCCATATTTGTAGTGAAAAGAAACAGGAACAAGAATCACCAGCATTAAACTTCATAGTTATATCATGATTTTTCTTTGATCAGGAGTCACCACCAACAGCAAAGATAATAGCTGTATCATAACTTTTCAGTTCTTTTTTATAGGAAAAACATAACAAGGCATATTCTCACTGAACAAAGAAGCTACTTTGACTAGTAGCAAGCCAAACTAAAATTGCAGTATCCTACTCTTTAACATCTTTGATAAGGTCCTTAATTTCAAATCCCAGTTTTGCCAAACAGGCAAATGAAAAGCTACAACAGTGAGATAAATACTAGCAAGCTACAACTCAACAAGAATTAAAACAAAAGCCTGCTCAGAATCTCCTTTGATAACACATGCAGTGAAGATGGTTGCCAATATGGCAATATTACTTAAAAGCTCCACGTAAAACACAATTATTGAACTTTACAAGGTAAAAATTTGAAGTCCTGGAAGTTAAAAAAAATTCAAAGTCACAGGTTTTAATCTCTCTAAACACAAGTCATGGGCACTATATAAACTCGCATTACAAGCCATGTCAAGTTGGGCACAGAGCAAAGTACTTCAAGTAATTGTATCTGCCCCACTATTAAAGCTGTCGTACAGTCACAAACAATTCAATAATAACTCATGCAACTAACTTTTCAATGTCATGTCCCCTTGCCTTTATCTTTGCTTTACTCATGCTTTAAATTTCCTTGTGGTTCCTAATGGCTACAAGGAAATCTTGGTCATTCTCTTAAAGATCAGAGAGGGGATCAACAATATCAATGGCTTCTTCTTAAATGCCAATAATTCACTCCCATTACCCTTGCCATGTTCAATGTGCTACCAATAATTAGAGATGCATAAACAAATCAACCAAGGTGAGGAATAGGTTTGTTTCAATTATCCCAATTCCTTTTCTCTCATCTCTTCGAGGTGAACTTCAACTTTGCACAAAACCCACTAATAATCATTATAAGATCAAGGTGAACTTCAACATAAGCAGTGCAATTTCATACTTTCATAGCTAGAAGCAGCAAGAAATTCAGGAAAGATTAACAGAATACATCTAGAGGAAGCGAAATTGTTGGAGCGCATAGAAGGAAAGGAAACTGAATTTTAACAGAAAATGATTTTTACACCGTTAATACAGCAATAGCATCAGTTCATACCAGCAAGAATAAGAATTATTTTAAAAATCGAACACGACGACCAACTACTACATACCAAATTCGTCAGTTTTCTTCCACAAAAATCCCTCTTTCCCAGATCGGAGTAGAGATCTAGGATTTCCCCCTTCATCCACGGCACTGGCTGATGGTGGAGCAGCTGCGCGAGTAGGGGTTGGCCTGGGCGCCGGGGCGGCAGTTGTAGTAGGAGGCACCGCGGCGGGAGCAGGGGGTGGTGTCGCGCCTGAGAGCGCCGTAGCTTATGTATCCAGAGGTGGACAGGATCCGGCGGCTCACCTCGGATCCGAGGTTGAACTCGTCGCTGGAGAGGCAGTCCGCGATGGAGCCGCGGCAGCCGGAGATCCAGCCGAGGGGAAACGCGCCAGGTGCCCCGCCGGCGGAGGCAGGGGCGAGGAGAGCAGCGCTGAGGAGGAAGGCAAGAAAGACGAGGGCGCCGGCGCTTGGTTGTAGCTTCGCCATTAGGAGTGGAGTGGATCAGTGAGGGCGATTCCTTTCCTTGCCACGGAGGAAACAAATAAGGAAGTTTTTTTTAAACCCTGCGCCACTAAAATCTAGGGTGTGTTTAGTTAGAGCTATTTTTCTTTTTATTTTTTAAAAAATTATATTTTTAAATTTTTTTTTAGAGAATGATAATTTATCATTCTCACTTTCTAGAAAATGCTATATTTTTTTCTAGAAAATAAATATAGAAAATACAAACCAAACATTATTTTTCAAAAAATGCGCGTTTTCCAGAAAATGAAAATGGAAAACGCGTCAACCAAACACACCCTAAATTTCCCTAACTCCTCTCGCTCTCACTCCTTAGCTGTCATAACATGTTGCAGCTACTTAGAGACTTAGTTGTCATAACGGTATGACAACTACTTGTGTAGACTTAGCTGGCACAATGTGAAAGAGAAATTTTTATTATTAAATTATCTTGTTGCCCTCATGTTTCCTGCCTAAATGATAATTCATACATCGTGGGGGTCATATCTAAAATTCTCAATGCAAGTAAACGACGTTTTGTCCATCAACCTCAACGTGACGACTGGTTTTCTCATCCTGAGATCTCCATCCTAAGCATTTCGTTATGGGTTTGTATTTTTATTTTACTCCTCTAGTGTAAGAATTAGAATTTTTAGGGGGCGTTTGGTTTACATA
>JBAMIE010040456.1:0-18563 GCA_037177295.1 Kaempferia parviflora
TTTTGTTTTTCAAGAAAAAAAATATGATATAATAGCGTTTGATTGTCCCTTGCCGCCCTCCGCCACGACGCGCACGCCCTTTCCTCTTCCTTACCCTAATTTCTCGCCGCAGCGATAGAAACCACATCTCCGCACATTTACTAGCGGCGACTCCACATCTCGGCTAGGTTTCTCCTCCGGCGAAGAGCATCCCTAGTGCCGGAGAGGTCATCGACTCTTCTCCGGCCTAGTTGACTCAGGCGACTGCTTGTTCTCTTGCAAAAGATTGACTCTGGCGCTGTTTTTCTAGGGTATCCTTCCATTGTTATCTCCACTTCAACTGGCACCTCCCCTCGCCGCCATGCCATCATCGGCTGCTTCCGATCCTCCCTCCTCACCTTCCACCAACACCGCCGCGCCTGCAACTGGAGACGATCTCCAGCCTTTCTTCGTCCTCCATAAAGCATTGCCACGGGACCCCGAGAAGAAAGCTCGTTCATCCGCTAAGAGAAAGATTGATCTATCTACTTCTTCGCCGACATCGGCGGACAAGTTGGCCGTCGGACCAAATCATGCGATCTACGAGCAGTTACGCCTCGACGCCTTCAACATAGTCTGGTCTAAGATCGATTCTACCATTAATGAGGTTCTGAGGCAAATCAATGTCGGCGTGTTTGACGAAGTGCACAAATGGGTTCTTGAATCATTTTCAATCATCAAGTCCTGCTACCTTGCCAGTGCACCTGAAATTCACAGCCAGTATCCGCTTGGAAACGATGTCATCTGCAAACAGATACCAACTGCAATGTTGTTAACAAGTAAGTGCTCATTACTTTGGTTGCTTTTCCCCCCTCTATTCTTGAGTGCTAATCAAACTACGCTTACAGAGAATGCTGAATCTGTTGATTATCTGTTGACTTTCCAAGAGCTTAGAGACTACTTGAAATCTATGGGCTTCCACGTTGCTAACCTCTCAGCACTGGATTTCTCTGCTAAATATGGTATTGCTGGTTGTTTAAGAAGTTTGCTGAGGCAATTAGTTATGATGACCCCTGATGTGGCTGATGTCTCTGTACTATCCTCCTGGTACTTTGAGCCGGACAATTATGATCACCCAATCATAATTGCAATCGATGACATGGAGCGATGCAGTGGCTTAGTACTTGCCGATTTCATAAGGATGCTCAGTGACTGGGTGAGCAAGCTTCCTGTCATATTTGTAATGGGAGTTGCCTCATCTGACACTGTTAGGAAGTTTCTTCCTTCAGATGCTCTGCAACACTTGCAACCTTATGAGTTCACATTAGCATCCCCCTTCCAAAGAATGAATGCTTTAGTGGAAGCTGTTCTTGTAAAGTCATGCTGCGGGTTCACCATTGGTCATGAAGTTGCAATCTTTGTAAGGAATTATTTCCTTGGACATGATGCCACAATCACTTCCTTTATAAAGGCTCTAAAGCTTGCTTGCGCTAAACACTTCTCTATGGAGACTTTGAGTTTTTTGGCTGTTCACATGCTTGATATGAATTTTGAGGTTTCCTTGCTTGGAAAGTGCAATTTACTGCCTGTGTCTGTTCTTACACATGCTTTTGATCTTCCGTCCTGTAAAAGAGAAAAAGATACTAAGAGCAGCAGTGATGATCTCGCAATGGGGTTATCTGAGCTTAGGAGGCTTCTGAAGAATTGGGCTTCAGTTATCCTGTGTTTATTTGAGGTTGGAAAGCTAAAGAAAATGCAACTGCTAGATATTTTCTGCGAGGCTACCGACTTAAGACTGAGCAGGCTGAGGTCTTCAAACAATAAATTGGATAGAGTTTCATCGAGTAGCAAGAATCTGATTGATGGGAAGTTAGCTTTTAATGGACATTCTATTTCTCAATTAATACACACATTAAGAGAACTACCAGTAGCATCTCTATCTAAGGTACTTGACTTATGGAGTATCCACACTGAGGAAATGGATGAGATTCATGGCAAAATCCAAGAACTCCATTTGATGGTACAATCTACAAAGAGTTGCACAAGCTTCCAAGAAAAACAGATTGATTGCCATAGGATGAAGAATCCTTCAGGTGTGGGAAAGACATCCTTCTCGGGGAATGATAAAGCAGCTGCTTTATTAGATGACATGGTCAGGAAGTTTTTGATACCAGTCGAGAGTAGACGTTTTCATGAAGTTGTTTGTTTTAGAGATGTTGGTACTCTACGAACAGCTTTAATTGGCAATCCAAGAAGAGAAATTCAGGTCAATCTTCTGAAGTCTCACTCTTATATTAGGTGCAGTTGCTGCAGCAGTAGTGACAATGCATTGTCACCAACTATGCACGATTCATCAGTTATGTACAATCTAGCTCAAGAATATGGTGATCTTATCAATCTCCGGGATTGGTATCATGCTTTCAGGGAAACAGTTTTGCGTGGTCGTAGTAATTTGAAATGCCGTTCATCAGTGTCAAAGAAAGCAAAACTTGCTTCAGAAAGTGAAGCTTCAATACAAGCAAGGTTTTGCAGCGCGGTTATAGAACTACAGATCACTGGTCTTCTTCGAATGCCTAGCAAAAGAAGACCAGATTTCGTGCAGAGAATTGCATTTGGTCTCTGACTTGCGCTTCTTCAAATGTTCATTTTTACTGCGTCGGAAGACATTTTGCACTTGAAAATTTATTATCTTATAGATCATGCTTGCTTATGTTCAGCTGGGTCGTGATTCACAACGTTCATCAATTCTATTCTAGTATTTGTATGGCGATTAGGTTTAATCTCTGGTGGACAGGTAATGAACTGAATCAGTTCAATTCTGAAATCTAAAATAATGTTCAATCCATCGGTATTTGTTACATTATATATGCTTTATTTCCTTGAATAAAAAATTAAAATAATATCTTTCTTTTATTTTTTTATCAAAAGGATTCTCCTCCTACTTTTATATATTATTATCTTGAAAATATTTTTATTTTAATTCTAGCATCGTAATTTTAAGTTAAAAATACTATAGGTATAAAAAGTTTAAAAGGAGGTATAGTTTATTCTGAATTCAACACATTTAAATTAGAATTTAGTATATTTTTTTGTCAACCCCTAAAACAGGGTTGAGTTGATTAGTGGAGGGCAAAGTTGCTATCATAGAATGAGAGTTCAAAGCTATTGAAAACAACTCTTCCTGTGTGTTGAAGTTTTTATTATTTTTTATATGTATAAAATAATCTATAAGAAAGTATAATTCCTCTTAAATTTATCATTTAATTAAATTGAATATATTTTCTATCTAACTAAGTAAGACTCTTTTTTCCTTACTAATCAATTGACTTTGGTTGAATGGTGATTCTAGTTAAATAGTGTCGAATTTAAACAAACTATACTTAATTTTAGAATTTTTTTTATCTTAAACAAATACGGACAATTAAGTAAATGGGAGTGCAATTGAAGTAAATAAAGTTTACATTTAAGAAATGAGAATATATATATATTTTAAGTAGGGACTGAAAACGAACCTAAGTTTGGTGATAGAAATTTTAAAACACTTTACAGTTAGCAGAGCACATGCATAACAATGTTAGTTAAAAAGATAGATAAATAATTTTGGTTTAATTATTTTGCATTATAATAATTTTAATTTTAATTAAAATTTGATAAATTAAAACAATTTTAATTAAATAGGAACAACTTTAATTTAAAGGTATTTCAATGTAATAACATTTCATGTATAATACAACAATTTCATCATATATTAGTAGTTTTGATATAAAAAAAATCACTATAATTTTATTAAAATAAATATATTTTTAAAATAAAAATAGCAACATTTCTTTTAATATTTTTAGGAGAAAATTATCCTTTAAATATGTTAAGCGTAAATTTGTTTTTTTAAATCTTAATTTATTAATATTATAATAAATAAGAGTGTAATAATAATAATAATACACCACAAAACAAATATTTCCCATCATCATTTCCTCCTCTCGCCGTGTTCTAACTCGATTCGTTCTTTCGCCCAATTCCCCAGCTCTTTTCCTTCTTCGAATCCCTGTTTTTAGATAAACTGATAAACAGAGATCAGAAATTGCAATCTCTGGCCAAACTGAACAAAGGTTGAGATTTGTTAATAGCAATCTCCTCGGGGACGTCTAGAGATTCGGTTTAAGGCTGCGGCCGTAGCAGGCGAAAACCTCACTTTTTTGCCCTTTGTTCAGCGGCGGAGTTGGCAAAGGTACTCTAAGAAATGATTCGCAGGTCCTCGTTGACCGCCCCCCGCTCTCGGCGGTCGTAACGGGCCGTGCGTCGCTCGCCCCGAGAGGAAAGGATGCAGATCGGTGGGTAGATAGTGGAGGCGGTTTTTGTGGTGGTGTTGAGGAGAATGGAGATGGAGAGGGACTTCGAGACGAAGCTTCAGTTGCAGCAGACAGAGCTTGGAGGGGCTGGGAGCAAGGCGGTGCAAAGGACCAATAGCATTACCTTCAGGGCGCCGCAAGAACAGTTCACAATCAATGACTTCGAGCTGGGGAAGCTCCTGGGCACCGGATCCTACTCAAAGGTAAGGTCTTTTACTCTTCCAACTAGTCTTGTGTTGTTAGATCTGCCCCCATTTAGCACTGTAGCAGTGGTAGGCGTTTCTCCCCCGAATCCTACTTTATCTCTTCTAGTATTCTCTTTCTTTTCACCTGAATGGATGTCTCAAACTCTACTCGTTTCTTTTCTAACATCATTTCATTAGCTCTTGGAGTAATATCACACTTTTACTTATTCTCTCCATATATTTTCTCTTTTACACCTTATGAGCAGATAGTTAGAACATAATCTATCTCTCATTCAGAATTCATTAAAGATTTTCCCATCTCCATAAACTTTAGATTCGTGTTCTATCTTAATTTTAGGAGTTAAGGTAGCTAAGGCCTAAGGATGAAGATGTTGTTTTAAAGCACAGATCAAGCCTAAGTCAGTATTTGATATTCAAAGCTCTCATCCACCGTGTCAATATTTGTGAGACTTTTTATATTGTGTATAACAAGTTGGAGAAATCATAATATTCATATGACAAAAGGTGACTCCTTAGCCCAAGTGCTCTCAATGCCGGCCCCACAGCGAGATAAGGGAGTAAATCAAGCGGTCACTTTAAGTGAGAGGGTTTTTATTCTCCTAGGATTGTTCCTCCGGGGATTCAATCCCTGCTCTCATGTGACAATCTACCACCCAAGTACCAACTCAGGTATGCCCGTGGGGACGAAATCATAATATTCATGCTCCAGCATGAAGGGGATTTAGGACATGTATTTGGTATTCAGTTTACTCTGCCAATGACCCTATACACATTTAAGCTACATATTAGTATAATGTTCAATTTTATTTTTTTCAGTCTTTACTATGAAGTTAAATCCGGAAGGGCATTACCTTCCTTGATTTTTATGCATTTACTTTTTTTTTTAATTCGATAACAATGGTTGAGGTGGTTATATTAACGGCTTATTCTTCGACCACAGGTAGTTAGAGCAACGAAAAAGGATACAGGAAATATTTATGCTTTAAAAATTATGGACAAGAAGTTCATTGCAAAAGAAAATAAAGTATCTTATGTAAAGATGGAGCGTATAGTTCTAGATCAGTTAGATCATCCTGGGTTAATCAGGCTGTGTTTTACATTCCAAGATGCTTACTCTCTTTGTAAGTATATATTTCTCATAGGAGCTATTTAGATTTCACTGAGACCTTTTTTTTTTTTTTTATCTGTGTATTTCTTGAAAGTTGGTTGCTAAGATTTTTTACACTGTTACTTTGAAGACATGGCACTTGAGTGTTGTGAAGGAGGCGAGTTATTTGATCAAATAACTAGGGTAATTCTGAGTGACTGCATTTTTTTTCTCATTATGTTCTTATGCTTTCATTTTCATAATATTTCATTGGGACGACTGCAGAGAGGCCGTCTAAATGAGAATGAGGCTCGCTTTTATGCTGCTGAAGTCATTGATGCTTTAGAATATATTCATAGCATGGGATTAATTCATCGGGATATCAAGGTAAGTAACAGATGTGAATCTACCTTGGTTCTGTTTTGAAAAATTGCTTTTCTGCATTCGTTTGTTGCAGCCAGAGAACTTATTACTGACATCTGACGGGCACATTAAAATTGCTGACTTTGGTAGTGTGAAGCCAACCAGAGAGAGTCAGATAACTGTTCTTCCAAATTCAGCAAGTATGATTAAGTTACGACCATGATATTCTCTCTCAAAGAAAAACCATAAACTTTAATCTTCACAATCATATTTTAGATGAAAGGGCTTGTACTTTTGTTGGAACGGCTGCATATATCCCTCCAGAGGTTCTCAATTCTTCTCCTGCAACTTTTGGGTAAGGAGAATTATTTTCTAACTAGAAAAACGGCCTCATTAAATCTTAGTAAAATGGATAAAGTTTTTAACTACCTATTGTGTCTCCATCCATGTGCCTCAGAGCCATTTACTAAACTTTAACTAAAGTTCTTAGTTGATGTCTTCTGTATGGTCATGCATTCATGTATACATAACATATACATGTGGAAAAATATAAGCAACTTAATTGTGTATCAGGCATTAAATAAATACTGCAATACAAAAATTGGCTCATCTAGAATATATTTCGTTTTTCTTATCTTTTACTGAACATTTCAATTTGCCCATGCTTTTCCTGTGTTAGCAAATTGTTCTCTAGACTTTACTCTTATCAGCTAAGCAGTCTGTAGGCCGTTAGTTGTCATACAAAGAAATTTGCAACTGATCAGAGCTACAGTTTCGTCTTGTTAATAAATATCATATAAGACATCTATCTCAAGGATAATTAGTATGAAGGCTGATAGGCTAATATTAGCAAGGAAACAGTAATTTCTGTATATTGAACTAACATGACCTAGCTTCCAATGTCCCCTATCAATCCAGCAATGAGCATGGTGTGGAACACATTTAAGCATTTTGTGAAGTAGATTGATAATCATAAGAAACAGGTCTAAGAAGAGGCATTCATCTAGTCTTAGCCTCTGGTCTAAATCCATACTCAAATCCATACTCCTCAAGGTTGGCAATTAAGTTACCACATTTATCAGTAGATAGATGTTTGTCAACAGATGATGCCAACTTCAACTACACCCTGCATAATACTAGAGTTAGTATAAGGAACACTATTGTAGAGATTAATGGAATCAAGTTTGAGTGCGATGCAAAATCGACTTGTAAAGTAGTAGTGGTGGAAATTTTGGGCTACTGTCATAAGTCTACGAATCCTTCTAAACTTCAAGAAGGCCAATTGATATCTACTAACAAAGTATTATTAGAGGAAGGCTTAAAATGATTTACCCATACAAGCTTAATGAATTTATTATATTGGCCTAAAGTCCGGTACATGCTGCTCCAGTGATTCTGAAGATAAGAGCAACTTGAGATTGGTTTACCCTTTCTGGTTGATATGCTATTCGTAAAATGTTGGAAGCAGATATAGATTTTATTTTGAAAGATGGGCCACATTTGCTTATAAAACTCATATTTGTATTAGGTACAAAATGAATTTCTGGTTTCCTGCTTTTGGTCAACTATTTGGTCAGATATTTTAAGGTCTTCTTTTTCAATCATTAGGTTTAATAGTAGATCCATAATACATACAAACTGTAACACTATGGAAATTTGCATTGCTCGTAATTTGATGCTTATTAGTAAAATTTGTAACACTGTAAAGATAATGATAAATACCTGATCTTATGTGTGTCATCAGGGCCCTCTATCATCTCAGTCTTCTAATATGCATATTTATCTAACCACCACCATCAAGCTCAGTTTTTCTAATATGCATATATATATATCTATATGGGCCTTGTTCTGACAACCACAGATTGCTGTGACCGGAAGAAAGATGGTTGTAGTTCTGGAAATATAGTCTTTTCCCTTTAGGTATTTTTGATATACATTGGATTTTCTGAGTGTGCTATCGATGCGTGATATTGGAGATGCTTCAAAGACCTCAGTGACAAAATTCTGAATTAAAGAAAAAGCAAGAAGGGACTACTACATGTAAATCTTGATTACAAACATACTATGTTAATATCTAGCCAAATATACTATGTTAGAACGCGTCCTCTCAGGGCAGTGCAGTGGTCGAGGCATGGGGTGTTGCCACATTAGGTCCTGGGTGTTGGCGGAAGCTAGAGGGGGGTGAATGGCTCCGTTCGCTTCGATGTTGATGATTTGCAGCGGAATAGACTCGAAGCAAATGCTACAATGCTAACACGGATATTTACTTGGTATCCACCTCAAGAAGAGATGACTAATCCAAGGATCTGCACGACACACACCCTCCACTAAGAAAATACTCCTTTTCGGAAATAACCGAAGGTGGAGAAACCTGATACAAAACTCACACACAAGTTACAACTCGAAGCAAGAAATGAATGTAAACAATACAAATAGAAACCTCTTCTTGCATTATCTTGTGTAGCTTGTAGTCACCTCTTGATCACTCAGAAATACAACGCACTTCGCCCGAGAACCTCAAGATTTGGCGGTGAGAGTCATCGGAGAAGAAGCGGAGAGAAGGATGTCCTCGCGTCGCAGCAGCTCGTGTCTTTTAAACCTGTATATGTGCAACGGTCGAATCTCAATCAATCAACTGATCGATTGGGTAACTGGATCGATCAACTTATCGATTTAGAGAGCTTCTGTGCTCTTTTCGCAGTTGCTGTGAATCCCAGAATTGATCGACTAATCGATTCCGGCTACCTCATATTTCGTGAGAAAACGTGCCCCAGGGCTGGATCGATCACCTGATCGATCCAGAAACCTTTTGTTCCCTCGTGAAATTGCAAGAAAACGTCGCCCAATCGATCAGATCGATTGGCCAAACCTAAACTTGCTAAACTCAAGTTTAGTGCCCAACATCCGTTCAACCGTGACCTGTTGGGACTCACATTGCCTAGCATCCGATCATTCTTGACCAACTTCAACGCAAAGTGTCTGATCAATCCTTTAATCCACTTAGACTTTCCGGTCACCAGATGTCCGGTCATTCCTTTAACTCATCTGGATTTCCACTCGTACCAAGTGTCCGGTCCTCCATGACCCACTTGAACTTCCAAACACCAGGTGTCTGGTCATTGTTGACCCACCTAGATTTTCCAATGCCTAGCTTCACTCACTAGGACTTTCTCATAGCCTAGCTTCACTCACTAGATCTTTCACCATGCTTCACTCACCTGGATTTCCATCTGCCTGACTTCACTCACCAAGGCTTTCACCAGGCTTCACTCACTTGAATTTCCATCACCTAGCTTCACTCACTAGGATTTAAACCAGGCTTCACTCACCTAGATTTTCTCCCTCCTGACTTCACTCACCAGCACTTTCATTGCCAACTTCACTCATCGGGACTTCCCATTTGCCTAGCTTCACTCACTATGACTTTCCCATCTGCCTGGTTTCACTCACAAGGACTTTTCAACCAAGTGTCTTGTCAAAACTGACCCACTTGGATTTTTATCTTCTGCCAACCTTCCCATTGGACTTAACCTTGCCTAACCTCCAGTTAGGACTTTCCTCAAGTATCCGGTCAACCTTGATCTACTTGACTTTTATTCGACAATCTCTCAAATGGGCAATTGCACGTGCAATCTGCGTGTATTGTCAAACATTGAAACTCCAGTTGGTCAACTCAAGCTTAGTTATGCTTGAGCCAACTCAAGCTTAGTTATGCTTGAGCCAACTCAAGCTTAGTCAACTTGACCTAGAGGAAATTGCACCAACAATGGGGTCGAAACTCTGAGCATCCAAGTATACCTTCCCCCATACCTTGGCCACTGCACCGGCTAGTAGCCACCCGTGATTTACCTCTTCCGTGTTGGCCTAGGGAAGGTTGGCGGAGGCGCTGGGGTGAGTGAATCGCCTTTTGTCACATCTAAAGACTTAACACAACAATTTGTAAAAGTCCTAGTGTGGTAACCATTTATTGGGAGCATGTTACATAGAAATTTGAAAGTGATTGTGAATTATCTGCTTTACAGGAGAAATTTATGCCAAGATGACTTATAATGCTAATTTTTACACAAATCTTGTTGCAATATTCTCTGATTGATGTTAACTTCTTCCAGAAATGATCTTTGGGCCCTTGGATGCACCATATATCAGATGCTTTCTGGTTCATCTCCCTTTAAAGATGCTAGTGAATGGCTTATTTTCCAAAGAATTATAGCAAGAGACCTTAAATTTCCAGATTACTTTTCACATGAAGCAAGAGACCTCATTGATAAATTATTGGTAAGCAACACTAAATCTACAGGAATTCCTTCATGTCACTATCAATCATTATCCTTTTCTGCATACCTTTTATGGTGGTATTAATTCATTTCCCTTTTAGTTTCTTGTGGTATCTAAACTAGTTTTGGTAATCTTTATCATTACTTGATTATAATTTTACGTGTAACATCCTGTTAGTCCTCTATTGGTAGCTCAAATTTTTCTATACTTGTTTTGTTTGGCTTGGATTATATGGAGGACTAGCAATCACTAGGCTTATCTGGAGCTTCTCTCTCATTTTTTAACATTAAAGCAAAATTTATTGGTCAAGGGAAACATTCTTTGTTAATCATCTCATAGAAATTAAAAGAAGAATTCAATGTTAAATTCAACAAAATTTATTGGACTCCAGTTGGATGAGATTGGAAAGACTAGATATTGAGCTTAAGTTTTAAGTTTTATGGTATAGCATAGGGATGCAACCACAATATTGAACATAGTGTACGAGTTATTTTAAACAGACTAGTTGTGTTTGTGTTTCAAACACAAGCCATTGCAGAGACACATGTTTTAAGAATTTTTTTGGTGTTAAAATGTCCAAATAGTTCCTTGTTGGCCTTTAAGCTTATCAAGTTTATGGAGGTGGCCATCTTGTGCAACAGATTGAAAATTTCCCCGTACTTTTCTGATCTATGTTATACAAGATGAATGGAAATTTAGAAGGCAAGTTTAGGTTCTTTACTTAGGGACAAGAGGATCTTTTATGAAAACATTCCACGTAGTGTCCTTCATGTCAAGATTCTTTGTGCTAGTGATCTTCCATATTGGTCTAGGTGAAGGGGAATTGAAATAGCCAAATAGGACGATAATTTGTTACGGGATGAATATGGACTAGAATGTGGAATGACATTTGTGCTACGGTTGGAACATGGCAAGGGCGTAGGATGGGTGACTTAAAATGAAAACACTATTAAAGAATAAATAGCCTCAAACAAGGTGAAGATCGAGCTTTAGGTCAATGGATTAGTCTGCAGTAGTATGGCATGAGAATCCATATTTGATTATATCCAAGTTTCTCTTACAGGTTTGTTTAGTCAACTAATTCCCTACATGATGCTCATGAAACAGGATTTCACTTGATTGATAAACAAATTGTGTCGGTCTATCCAATTCAGAGTTGCTCCAATTCAGAGATGTTAAGTCTTAATGAATCTTTGACAAATCGTGGTGCAGGTTAATAAGTTTCATAATTATGAAATATGATCTCTATGTACAATCTTGGTGCCAGATCTACGAGCTAGATAAGTAGTATATTCAAACAAAAAAATAATATTCAAAAGAAGACAATTTTATCAAATAATGCCAAAATATTACATGATGATATCACTTGTAAGATATCTATAAAACACTTTTTTGTATCATCTATTGCTAGTATGATGTGTGCACTAATTCTTTTGATGAATGTTACCAGATGCCACTCTAAAATTGCTTAATATGGTTAGTAAATTCTGCATTTTCATTTTAAAGAGGTTTTGCAAAATTACACTAGTTCTTTTTTTCAGTTGCAAAAATTTCTAGTGATTGCTGCAGTTTGCGGACACCCAAATCGCAAATCGTCCTATTGTTTCAACCTGTATGGCTCCCTTGTTGCAGGATACAGATCCCAGCAAAAGACTAGGTGCTGGGCCTGATGGTTATGCTTCTATGAAGAAGCATTCTTTTTTCAAAGGAATTGATTGGGAGAATCTATGGAAGACATCACCACCACCAAGACTAGCTCCAGTTCAGGATGTAATAACCTAACTCCATTTGTTATTTTTCTATGAATACTTTAACTTCTTGTCAAGCATCACATACTCAGTTAGCTAATTGTTTTCTTTCAGGTCAGTGTGGACTACAATACTCATGATAATCCATGGAATCTTATGCACGTTGGAGGTGATGCCACTTACCATCATGGCATACCAGATGCAAATGCTTGTCCTGCATCATCTTCTGAAGTGCTGTCTCATATTTCTTCACTAGCTTCAATTGACTCCTTTGATTCAAGATGGTATCAAGTTCTAATCTCAAGCTCATGACATCACTAATCAGTCATATATCAATATCTAGAAATTTGTTCAGCAAATAACAGTTATGTAGTTTTTTAATAGTTTTTTTGAAGTGATCTTTAGGTTGCTTATCTTTGGCTGATTTAAAATTCTGAAATTTTTGAAAACATCCAGCTTAATGCACTTTATGCGTTGCTAATTCCTCAGTTCTCATTCAAAGATTCATGAGTTCATTACTGATGTATTCTAAATTGTGGATGTCAGGCAAGAGTTTCTGGACGGCGGTGAGGCTATTGTCATGATTTCAAAGCTGAAGAAAATTCAGAAGTTCAGTAACAAGAAAGTGCAATTCATCCTTACCGACAAACCCAGGTTGCTCATCGTCGACCCCTCAAAAATGACAGCCAAAACAAGCATAATTTGGTCTGACAATCCGAGCGAACTCAATGTCCAAGTAGCAAATTCCTCGCATTTCAAGATATGCACAGTATGATTCTCCATCCAGCATTTTCGAGACACTGATCTCATATTCCATTCCATTCCTGATTCTTATTTGACATTGGTCTCAGCCAAGAAAAGTGATTTCTTTCGAGGATCCGAAAGACCAGGCATGGCAATGGAAGACCGCAATCGAAGGGCTTCAACATCGATGAACTTTCTGACCGCTGTAAACTCATTAAAACACACTGCTGTTCGCATTGTCGATTGATTTGAGAAGGCCGAGACCATGACCTAGTCCTGGAGAACCAATTCAGTTCTGCTGCAGGGCTCCCCATTGCAGCTCCTCTAAAAAGTGTTATTTCCACAGCAGCAACAAATGAAGAAGTATCGTTACGTCTAAAAAAATTTTTGTATCTGAAAGACCAGGCCGAATTAGAGTGACCCGACTCTTCAGGCATGATGTCGATTAATTTTGTACCAGAAATCATTGTTTTATATTATTCTGTTAATTTTGTATCAAAATTTCACTTCATACTCACAGCTTACCTTCTTTTCAAAAGGGTCCTAAAGCTTCAAAATCATCACCATCTTTTAGAGCATTGACCATTGAATTTGTGGTGTCATTGATTTGTTAGGTAAAGTAATGATATTCTGAGTAAGGTTTTGCTTAAGGTTGAATCGCCATTTTATAGAAGTAGGAGGTTATGAGTTGAGATAAAAATGAGCCTCTACTCACTAGATTTTGTGGAGTCAAAACTCAAAATGGAAGAAAGCTGGAGAATTCCCATTGATTTTGCTCAAATTGAAGTCGAGCGACTAGATGGCAACACAAAGAGACTAGGATAACAAGGTGGTCATGAGTCATAGAAATAATCCCTTATAATGCAGGTAAAACTGCGTACAATAGATTCAATCCCATAGTTCCTTTTTCAAGATCTCTATTGGCAAAAACTTTGTGCACGTATCTTTTCTTCTCTTTGTTAGGTAAATAGACTCTAAAAAGATAAAGCGGGAAAGAGGTTAAACGTTACTTAAAGGCAGATAAATGGTACAATCCAGCACAAAAGTAGTCCTTTTAAGATGAGGCTTTTCTCTTCTAACAACTTTACGACAATGTGGGGAATTGCTTGTCTTTCTCCTCATCGAATCCAGAAGTTTGTCAAAAGTTAGGCATCTTTGAAACTTGTATTTTGCAAGGAAGTTCTAAACGGAGCTTCCACTTTGTTGACAATCTAATAACATTGATTCATTCCATCCATCACTATTACTTTTTATCAATAACTTTGGACTGTTTGTCTCCGCTGGTCGACTTTTGAGTGTGTACAAGTCGTGATCTGGATGATGAGGTGGAGATGGCACGGGCCACGCAAGCGTAGGACTCAGTCAACGCAAAGGCAAATAGGTTCGAGTCGATATCGAGTTCAGGGTCAAGTTGGCAAACCTAAAGCCAGAGTCATCAACTATGGCCCGACTTGGATTGAGCACGAAGGGAAGCTCAATTGGGTGGACAATGTGTGGGAGAAGTAGTGGAGGCACATTCTGAGGACATTAACTAGCATGCGGGGAGTACGCAAAATGCATGGTAAGGACCTCTCCCACTTTCTCAAGCTGATATAAAAGGGTGCCTGTATAGGTGAAGGCAGGTAGGTGCTTTACTTTATTTATGTGGCTGACTTGAACATCGGAGGGGTCTAGATCCATCTTGGCCCCTTCTAACTCTACCTAGTGTTTGTTACCTTCTTGCTCATCCAACCGTCGTGGGACAGTTTTTGCTCATCCATCAGTTTCCCTTCTGCCAACCTTCGTCCTAGTCTAACCTGATTTTGGGTGGTCGTCCCTGTTTGCTTTAAGTTGACAATCAATAATCCCTGTGATTCTTGTTGCTTTACCCAAAGACATCTTGACTATTGGCCACTTAATCAATTTTCGACCTAATAGAAGCCGACCCAATAGGAGTCGATTCTATAAAGAAATATACACTAACTACCCCCATGACTGGTGTCCGACCTAGTTGAGATGCTCTACTCCGATTCCTTAAGAGTTAGTCCATCTTCTGATCTCAATCGAATCACATATACCTGATAGATGAACTAAAAGGAAGGTCATCTACCTTCAAGATTAATCAGGTGAAATCCAAACATCCGATCCGTTAAGGAAATACACAGTTAGTAGCTATGTGACTCATGTCCGACCTGATTGAGGTGATTTGCTCCAATCTCACAAGGAGTCAGCTCATCTCATCAGCTCAATCGGGTCACTAGATTTATTCGATAGACAAACTAAAAGGAAAATCGTTTACCTTCAAAATTAATCTTGCGTAATCCAAACATCTAAATTATTTTTTTTAAAAAAATTAGAATGTTTACAAAGAATTGTAAGAATACAATCAATTATTTTTTAAAAAAGAAAAATTACAACTTTGTTCCGGCGTTGCAGGAGAAGAAAGTTCCTATTGTTCTAGAAGAAGTATCAAGCTTTCAAATCGAATGTGTGGAATTTGACATTCAACACTAAAATTTTTTCTTAATGATAGAAACACCCATCCATCGGGGAAAGAGCACAGACATGTGTTGCTCGTGTGTCTATCCATCCATTTTGAAATTAATAATTGTGGATTGACGGGAAAAAAATTGCCGAGGACGAATTGGGGATAAAATAAGACTTTTGTGTCAAAATAAAATATTATTTCAAAGGAAGGTGACGAGGTTTGACCAGGTGTTACAAGGAACACATGGGGAAATTTGATATATAATAATTTATGGGGGGCCTATTGTTAATTGGGAGAAGGAACCTAATTTAGCAATTAATCATTGACTGATGGAAACAAGCTCCTCTGCTTACTTGGGGGGAGAGAAACTTGAGGGAGGAAGAAAGGAAGAAACTAGAGATGGAAAGATTATTTTTTTACCCCATTGATCAAAAACTTGTGGTTTGTTGGACTAGTCTGGTTAATCTGTCCCGCTAAACAACATAAATTAAAGACGGACCTTAACGGGCCAACTTGTACGGGTTACAAGTCTCGGTAGGTCAGGGCGGGGTGAGATCAAGTTGGTTTATGGGTTGAAATTTATGATCATATATGTATTTTCGCAATGAAAGTTATGAATGTATATTTATAAAACGATCAAATTTAGAGATTTTTCTATATCTATATATTTTATTCTATTTATTTTTGATATGTTGGTTTGTCTAACCCACAATTCACTTAGGATTGTACTGGATTAGAAATTCTTTAGCCCGCTAGCTAGGATAGCAAGACGACCCATCTTGAAGTGCCAAATGAGGTTTTTGACGGCCAACCTATCTGATAGCTCTATACCGATGAGTAAAATTAATAATAATAATAGTTAAAAAGGTATATATTTTCAATCTAATTTGAATATTAAATAGGGTGAATATCTCTAAGTAATTATGTACAAGCTAACTCATTTGGTAGGCAAACTAAAGGAAAAGGCCATTATTTTCGAGATAAATGGAACATCTAGATTATACATAAAAAAACAAAGTATATCACAAATTTTCAAATCTATATTCCCTTACTGTTTTCCTTATTTTTCTCTCCAAGTAAACAAGTGGTGTGAAAAGAAACCTTCATTTGGACCGTATTTATCTACATTACAATTATAATATAATCTAATCTTAAATAAATATTTTAGCTTAAAACACTTGTTTAGTTTAATTACTAATTAAGACACATGGACTTTGTTCCCTAATCAAAAGATCGAAGCGTCTCGATTTTGAAGTTAGAAACTTGTAAACCTCAAGATCGGGAAGCTTCCACGCAATTAATTCTTATAAATAGGTATCCGAGAGACAATCAGAAACTTTTACCGTTGCACGTAATTACAACGTAAAGTGAAACGTCGATGGAATTTCTTTTTCTCTAGAAATATAATAATTCTTGACTATTCAATCCAATTCTATTAAATTCTTCACCTTCCATTAATTCAAGTAAATCTAAAAATACGAATGACTCGTGCTCTCTCCGCAGTCAATCGTAGACTTCCTAAAAAATTAATTCCTCAAAACGCCTAAGTTATAAGTTAGGAATCGATAAGCACACAATCATGTGATAAGGTGATTCGTTCGTTCAGTACTTCTGTCAATCTGTCTTTGGATCAACATAAAAACGATAATCACGGATGACTATTAATAATTAATACAAGTAGTAAAGGATATGTTTGGACACACTGAATTTTAATCCAGAATCTCATATGATAACCTCTTGTGACTTAATTATCGCACCGTAACATAACCATTGGTGGCAAAAGGCGAATCGCTTGCCCCCAAAGCCTCCGTCAAATAGTCTCAGGGCCAACACGAAAGAGGTAAATCATGTGGGCTACTAGCCCAAACAATGACTAGTGCATAAGGGAGGACAGACGACTTCATCAGAATTTAATCCCAGACCTATTTAGTGGCAACACGCTATGTACTAACCATCAATCTCTTATGTGGGACAATCCGTACGTAACCATGAATTTTGATTTGGTTGCGTTTACTACCAACGACTGCTCGTGCCTAATTTACAATTTGAACACGCTAAAAAAAGGACTGCCACGTTGGCAAACATGTCAAGCTAATCCTGTTCATCGAGTCTTTTATATCTACGTGACCTTGTTTTTTCACACCAACACGCTGCTTGAAATTCACACTACAAGGAGGAGGAGGGGGGAAACGAACGCTTGAAATCGACAATATCGTGGCGTCGGCGACCGCCGGAATGGCCGAGAAAGTGGCGCTCCTGATGACGCAGGAGATGCACGTGTCGGAGAACTCGGCCATGGTGACGACGCTGGCCCGCGTCATTGCCGGCGAGAGCAGGCCTCCGCCTCTGCCGGTGTGCCTGTGTGAGTATCCGGACGGTGGCTGTGGTGGTGGCGACGGTGGGAGCGGGATGAAGAGGGCGAGGGTGGCGCCGCCGCCTCGTGAGACGGCGACGGGGTCGCATGCCGTTGCAGGTGATCATTCGATTGAGTTGTGTTTTTTCGGTTTGATTCTTCCTCTGTTCGCTCAGCCCTCTGATTAAACAACTGCAGAGGCGGAGCGGCAGCATTTGCAGCCGCCGGCGGCGAGCAGGAAGTTCCGCGGCGTCCGGCAGCGGCGGTGGGGAAAGTGGGCGGCGGAGATCCGCGACCCAAGCAAGGCGGCGCGCGTTTGGCTCGGCACCTTCGAGACGGCGGAGGAAGCGGCGCGTGCCTACGACTGGGCCGCCCTCCGCTTTCGAGGCAGCCGCGCCAAGCTCAACTTCCCGGAGCGAGCCGTCCTCAGCCGCCAATCCTCCCTGCCGCCGGGTCCGGAGGTCCCCGGGGATTACACGAGGCTGTCGCAGGTGGCGCCGCCATTGGATCAGTTCACCTACTTGAATTGTGATCCTTAGACAGGCTGCGCTTCCAACGACCTCCTTTGGTGCAGCGGCTAGAAATTGCAATGGTCATGGGTCTGATTCGGATTGAATTTTATATCATTTCATCTGTCGGGTATAAGATATTCATTCTCATATTCATACAATTAAAAATCTAAAAATCTGATATCCTCTATCTTATTAATTTTTCTTTTACCATCTAACTATCATCATTTAAATATATATATATATATATATATATATTTCTACATGCAGTGCGACGTTATTTTTTTTAAAACAGCGCTACCGCAGATATGTTCTTTAAAAATAACTCTGCGACAAAAAACAACTCCCTCGCGGAACTATTTTTCCGAAAACAGCTAAACAATGTGACTGTTCTTTGAAGAACAGCCAAACAGAAGAGAGAAAAATGATTAAAAAATTTAATTCAGCACTGCACTAGCGCTCCATGTCATATGTCGTCTATGTTTGCGTATATATAGTCTCAGT
>JBAMIE010040558.1:0-18562 GCA_037177295.1 Kaempferia parviflora
AGGATGGTTTGCTGGACTCATTTGATTTTGAATCATATGAGACATGCGAGTCTTGCCTTTTAGGCAAGATGACCAAGGCTCCCTTTAGTGGACATAGAGAAAGAGAAACAGACTTGTTAGGACTCATACATAGTGATGTAAGTGGTCCTTTCAATGTCGCAGCCAGAGGCGGTTATAGGTACTTCATTACATTTACTGATGATTTCAGTAGACACGGCCCTGCATGAATTCTCTAGATTTTGGCCTTGCATGGCCGTGTGCTTCACACACGGTCGTGTGACTTTCAGCGCCACATGGCCATGTGGATCCACACGTGAGCGGTCGTGCGACGGGCTGAATTGAAACTCTATATAAAGGGGGTTTCCCCTCTTCCAAGGGGAGGCGGTTTTCACCCTTTGGGTGAACCACCAAGGTTCCGAGGTAATTTCCAAGGCTCCAGAGTGTGTTCTCGTGCACCTTTCGATCGGCGATGATGATTTTTGGAGGATTTTAGAGGAAGAGCGTCAAGAGATAAGTTCTTGCATCATCTCTCTCGGTTTCTTGGGTCTTGATTTCCTTCCATGAATCTAGAGTAGATTTTGTGTTCTTGAGTGTTGGGTGTGATTGTTAGAGGATGATTGAATGTATTCATTGACATTGGCTTGTAATCCCTTATTGATGATGATTCTTGGGTTTGTTCTTGTAATGGATCATATAATCTTGTGATTTGGCATGTCTAGTGTTTGAATGAATGTCTTTATCTATTTTGTGGATGTGTATGATGAATCTTAGACATATTCTTAATGTGGTGATCTTGATTATATTTGTCTAAGAATGGTTGTTATGTTTACATAGGTTATAATCTTGGAATATTGTACAATATCTTGTCTTTGTGGAATGAATATAATTGTACAATAGATTGTTATATGTTGTGGACCTAATCTACATGAATGCATTATTTGATATATGGTTGTATTTGAACGGATTAGTAATCCGTAGACACATGTGGAAGGCGACTTGGTGAGAGAGGGCATCCCAACTCATAGTTGTCTACGGGAGAAATTCCGGTAAGAAGAATAATCATGTAAGGTGTCTTTTGTACTTGAACATTCCTTCTTAACCCAATGTTAGAAAGAGATTGTATTAATCTAGAGAATATATGACCAGGGAGCCCTAGTGACAAGGGTAATCCTTTAACCGGACTCTCTAAATTAGCTTCTCTTCTTACTACTATTAGGAGACTAAATAGGAATAACTAACTCTCCAATGGGAGATGTTTATTATATATATAGGATACCTACAAATCTAGGAATGGAAACTAGGGATTGGCTAATGATCTTATATCAATCATCCGACATAATGAAACATACACTCAAGACACATCCTTAGGCTTTGGTTTTTTTTCCTTCTTTTGCTTTCTTTTCTTGTTAGTTCTTACATGTTTTACTTAGTTACTGTCACATTGCATGGATTTATCTAGCTACTCTATGTGAGCACACCTACTAGTACTTACAATCCAATTCCCTGTCGGTATGATAATCTTTTATATTACTTCGATATTCCCATACAATTGTGGGTGTATCAGCAAATAATCAAAATTATTTTTCCTAACATGCATGGGAGAATACAACTTTGAATTACCATTCAAGTTAGGGTGTACCTCCCTTCTTACCCTTGTAGCTCTCCCTTGATGTGAGCTTCTCTTCTTCTTCTCCCATTTCCGTAGATGTGCAAGCTTCTTCAATTCCCCCTTCTTCAGGCATTTGTTGTGGAAGTGACCCATCTTCCCACATGTAAAGCACCGAATGCGCGTCCTTCTCTTCTCCTTAGCTTTTTCATCATTCCTATAACCCACATTAGAATTCAAAGAACTTTAAATGGGTTTAGGGTTTACCTTGCCAAGTGAACACTTATTCTTGTAGTGCCCCTTCTCATTGCATCTGAAGCACACTATGTGGTCCTTTGACTTTGCTTCGGTGGAGGTGCTTACCAAGTTGACTTCTTCCCAGATCTCCTCCTCCATCTTGGATTCCTCTCCTTCAACCCTTGATCATGTGGCCTCCAATTTCTCATCCACCCTTGTGGATGCATATTCTTCATCCTTCTTCTTCTCGGAAATTGTATTCGGCTCCAATTCCGGTTGCTCCTCCACTTGAGCTTCCTCCTCCTTTTCTTCGAATTGCACCTCTTCTCGTTGTGTAGGTGTGAGTTCTTCTCCTAAAACCTTCTTCACTTTGCTTCACAAATCGTGAGCATTTTCGAATTCCCCTACACGACTCACAACCTCATTAGGCAAAATATCAATCAATATTGAAATTACCTTGCTATTTGTCTTTGATCTTAAGGTTTCCTCCACGGTCCAATGACGCGGTCGAAGTCTCTTTCCCTTCTTGTCTCTCGGGACCTCAAATGGTTCTTCCACCACCATCATGGTTTCCCAATTCATGTCGAAGAACGTTTTCATCTTCACCATCCAAAAGGTGATGTCCTATATGCTTCCTCATTCGAATTTCGGCGGAGAAATCAAGTCGTCGATCCTTGTTTCCTTGGTGGTTAGTCTGACAGAAAGTGCACCTTAGTCTGATACCACTTGTTAGGTGCAAGAATTGTACATGGATGGTCAGATTCTACCTACTAGGGTTAGTTTGCATAGAGGAATACAATACTAGTAGGGAATACCAAAATTACAAAAACAAAGACAAGAAAAGCAAACCACACGACGCGTTAATGTACGAGATTCGAAGATTACTTGCTCCTACTCCTCAGCGTGTCCGTAAGGTGGACGAGACCTTGAACCTTCGGCGGATGACTCCCCGGACAACGTCCGGCTAAGCACAATCTCCTTGTCGGTGGAGAAACCTCTCTACAACACCCTTCAAGAGTCTCGTGTGATTTAGCTTGTAGACTACCAATTGATTGTTAACCACAATCAATTTCATCAACCTGAACCAAGCACACAAGTTTGGTTTATATAGGCAACAGCTGAACACACTTAGTTGTTCTGCCCGTTACCAGTCGACTGGTCCAAGCACCAGTCGACTGATGCACACTCAACGACTACTTATAGAAGACTCAATGGCTAGCCAACGGCTAGTGACCAGTCGACTAGTGTTGGCATCATTTGACTAGTGCAGGCGACTGATCACTCGCCTAATCTTTCTGTGAGTTCTACATGTACAAGTCGACTGGTACCAGAGTACACACTCATTTGCACTCGATCTCTCAAATCTCTTGACCCTTCTTTGCAGCCTTGACCTCTTGCCTTCAATCTATCTTCCTTTTGGCTCTCGTCCCTCGGATGCATACCATCCTTCGCGTATGCCTCAAAGTCTGCTTCCCTCGGCCTTATCCTCGCTGCCTCATCCATAGTCCCTTGAATGTGTCATCCTTCACCGGACTCAAGGTCATCAAGCAGAGTCCCCATCCTTTGCCAGAGTCGCACTCCTGAACTTCACATGCCAAGCCTATAATTGGACTTATGTTGCTAAGCCTCCATACTTGGACTTACACAGCTAATGCCTCTACTTGGATTTTCCTCTATTTGCACCTGCACACTCCATATGCATATCAGTTCACAATGCAAATACTAACTTAAACATTGTCCAAACACCAAAACCATGGGTCCCAAGGATTGCTCCAACACATATATCGATTGGGTTGTTGCATTGACCTTGTACTGGCCACACTTATGTCGATTGGAATTGTTGCATTGATCTTGTACTGGTTGTACTTGTGTTGATTGGGTTGTTGTATTGATGATGACTATGTTTGTATCTCGATTATTCATATCAGGTTCATCATCGCACTAATCATGCTTGCGACCATTGCTCCGTCATGTATGAGCTAGTCGTCAGTCAGTTTTGGCTGACCATTCGGCCACTCAGGGGAGGAGTGGTGGTATGGAGTGGAGCATGACTTGTGTTACCCGCTCGGCCATTCTGAGTAGTGGCGGTTGGAGACGCGCAGATAGTGACTCTTTTTTTATGTAGCGACTCGGCCACATTCATGTAGTGATTGCTGGTGTCATAAGCAGTCATCACAGTCCTGCCCATTCGATCACATTGATATAGTGATGGCTGGACTGGTGTCTAGGAGTTACGTATACATGCATATGCACATGATGCGTGATACATCTTTTAGAGATATTTTTCATACATGTCTAGTAGATACTACTTACATGTGATTTTGATATGTTACATTTGTTTGAGATATGATTATTGCACTTGGTTTCCATAATGCATACATGTCACTATTATTACCTATATGTGTTGAACTAGTCTGACCAGGTGTTACTGCCAATTCAGCTGTGGATCCTTAGGAGATTTCGACCATTACCCCATTGTGTTGGACGTGTCCTGGTATGTGTTATGATTATGTCATTTATGATCATGCTCTTATTTCCCTATTGAGACTACCTTTAATCACCATGATTTACATATACCATACACTGTCTTATCTATTACCCGCTGAGTGATCCTCACTCACCACCCCATTGTATGTTTTCTATTTTTCAAGGTATCATATAGATGATATAGAGTCGCTTAGAGTATCCTGACTGTCGGTCCCATGTCACATGAGAGAACAGATTTATTCAGTTTTGTTTATTTATATTGTTGGTTATTTTAATAGTCTTAGCATTGTATCTATTTGGCTTGGACTTCGTGTGTAGCTTTGTGGCTGCATTTTATTATTTTTGGAGTTGTTATGAAAGCCTAGCCGGCTAGCAGATTTGTCGCTTGGGTTTGTGGGTGCCTTCCTTATCTTTTTCCACTGCATTTTTATTTCCAGTCGTGTGGCTGTTTATAACTATGTTCTTCCATGCATGCTAAAAATAATGTTAATCATTGTATCCCTATGCAAAATTTTGGATTTAGACACCATGATAGAAATAGGAACACTATAAATCATAACCCTATGAAATCAAATGGTATGGTTAGTAATAAGTATGTCAAACAAATAATACAAATTCACTTAATAACATAAGTACTTTCTTAAAAAGTATAAAACTAGCTAGTAACTTAATCACATAACACTATGAACTTAGATAACCAAACAACTGTGCTTCCTATTGCATCTTTGAGAAAAATCATTTCATCATGTGGTCGAATTAGGTCCACCTTGTCCACAAATACTCTATCATTCCAAACTTTCCAACAATCTCCACCAAGAGGAACGTGATGCACTTTTACTTTTGGATATGTGGATGCAATACGACCTTCTGCAACAACTCCATCAACACTCCAATGAAGTAGTTTACATTTAGTACCATCAATAATATCTCCACGACTCAAATTTTTTAATTGTAACTGTATAATCAAAAATAGCAATATATTACAAAACAATTCATGAATTAAAAAACAAAGCAATTTACATTAAATATTGCATCGATAGATATTACATTAAATATTGCATCGACTCAAATTCTTTCATTTCTATTGTGAGGAAAAATCAGTGGTCCATAATAGTTATCATCCTATACGTAAGATGTGGCACGGTCACCAAGAGCATAGGCTTATTGTTCACGTTCTGGCAAGAAAGCTACTCAGTAGTTATACTTAGCTATGACTCATATGTGTGGTAGGTCTTTCTTAGAAGTTTGATGTAAATACTAAAAATTTTAATATGCAGTTTATATTGATGGTAATTAATAGGACGAGATGCATCCTAAAAATTCTTCAGTTGTCTCGATGAAGTTCCTACAATCTACAGTATAACAGTAAATCATGCATCACAAAATAAAATGCAAAAGCTTTATCAATGAAAGGACACCTGTGAAGGAAGAGTGTGAAAATAACATGGCCCTCTATGGTTCCAAAGGAAGCTCATCTGCTTGTATGGCTTGTCTTGAAGAATTGGGTAAACACTAAAGTCATGCTAATTGAAAATGGAGTTCTATCGTCTGAAGCTATTTGTCATTACTGCAGAGCAGAATTAGATAAGTCGGGTTGGACCATGATTAAATTAGTTGGTCCACATGGTAGAGACAAACAAGTTCCCTGCTCACTACTGGAAGAACTGATTCTGCAATGTGGCAAGACGCAAACGCAAAGCTGGTTACAAAGGGATTCATGGGTGGTTATTTGTGCTGTGTGTGTCATTTCAGGGATGAGTTGCTAGTCTGATTTGTTCAGGGAATGGAAACACTCAATGGAGAATTGGAGCTACAGAAGTTCGGCAAAAAGATAGAGACCTGCTCCTAGAACTAACTAGCACTAGTATTCAAGGATGATGATGAACCAGTGAGAGGTGTGGTGTTCAAGGGAAAGCAACAAGCAACAGATGTAAAACGTGCAAAAGTTTATCTGAATGTAATCATGCAGATTTTGTGTTGGTGACATATCTGAGTGTGTCATTTTAGCACCGACGTATCCTTATTAAAAAAAATAGGGCTTGCGCTCAGCATACAAGAACTCCAACGGTGCACACACTTAGAGAAGTAAACCAAACAGGAGTGCAAATAATAATTTTTTAATTTCTCTTATTTATCTCATGGAAAAGAGGAAGGAAAGAAGAAATTTAATTTCATCCAATTCTTTATTTCCACTCAAATTTAATTGATAGAAAGTTTCTACATAGCAGAACAATAACACCTACTTGAAAAAATGGTAAATTTAAAACATTGTGAGAAAATCAGAAAAGTAAAAGAGAGAGTTAAAAATAAATTACACTCTTCCTTACAGTTATGATGTATTTACTTGGCAAAAATAAGAGATGATGGATATAAGAGGGAAAGAAATAAAGCATATGAATCACTCAATTTCTCTTGATTCGATGGAAGAGAAGAGGTGCAAGAAATTTAATCAATACCTACATTTTATTCGCACCCTTATCTAAATTCTTTCATTTCGTCTGGGAAAATTGGAGCGAAAGGAAATTTGAGCCTAATAAAAATAGAATATCAAGTGACATTATTTTCCCTTAATGTAAACTACTTTCTCTTCTACTTCCTGACCTTATGTAAAACACACAATTAAACTACTTCCTTCACTCTTACTTATCTTCACTCTTACCTCTCTCAAATAAACAAGCGTACAACAACAGTAGCTCTCAGGGAGTAACTATGTGATGTTGACAAGTTGTAGATAAAAATTTGCAACACTAGACTATGTATATGCACACTAAATTAGCACATGGCATGTGATGATTAATAATAAGGTTTAGCAATGGAAAGAAGTTCAAAAGTAGTCAGGATTGTGAAATCATCAAGGTCGGTTAATAGAGTCAAGCATGCCTGAAAATTAAACAGGAAATAGGCATGTAGGATGGCAAACAAGCAATATATAAGTGATATATGTGTTCCACGTCAATTAACTTAAAGCAATTGGCAGGTATTCAGATTTTCAAATCATTAGGGATTTAAGTTGCATGCTAAATATTCATGCCAAGTGACAACTACAGCCACTTTTCACGATAAGACCTCAATTCTTGTCTCTTTTTAGAAGAAGAAAAATCAAGCTTGAGCTCTAAGTTAAATAATTTGACACACTAAATTTAGCAAGTAAAAGCCAACAGTACAAAGTTCATTCAGACTAGATGATGGCTACTTTTTCTTAGACGAAATGTATCTCACATTAACAATGCATACAAGCTAAAAAAACTTAATATTAACCCTGGGTTATTCATATTACGAAAATAAAATGCAGCTGATAGAAGAACTACGTAAATTATATATATGTGCAAGTATGGATATGATCGAAGTGTTTTAATTAAGATTCAACAGCTTCAACCAGTTAAAGTTTAATCACCCAGTCCAACTTGTATGAAACACAGAACTACTGGATCGAGAAAAGATAAAGTGCTCACTTTCTACAGAGCCAAAGCGAATACAGAACATCTCCTCCTTCAATTCCCCATCAGCAAAATCCGTAGCATGCCACACGCATGACTTATCATTCCCCGCATGCTCCTGAATCTTCATCGACGGAAGAACTAAAGTAGAAGGGAAAAGGAAATCATAGATCCAGCGCCACAAGGACGAAAAAACCAAACCCACGAAGAATCGGCTACTCACCTAGATGGTTGGCGCAGATCTTGAGTGTCTTGGCCTGGCGCATCACCAAACGAACCTTTTTGGTCTTCTGGTGCTTCAAAAGCTTCACATTACCAGTGCCCCTCTCTTTCCACTGGTTCCCTTCCTTGTCGAACCGATAAAGCTTCGACTTCCTGACGACAAATCCGATGATCAGAACTCGAGATCTAGAAAGAAAGTACGATAACGATTAGACGGAAGGAAAGTCTCACAGATCGAGCAGGACGTCCTCATCCTCCTCGCCGGTGGTGACGGCGACCTCCGAGAGGGCGACGATGGGGGCGATCTGAGCTCCGGTATCCTCATCCTCGCCGGCAGCTGTCTCCGCTGCCTCGTCATCGTGATCGGGGTTAGTGCTGGCCATGGAATTCGAATCGGAATGGAAGGAACTAGAAAGGGAACCGCATTCAGATGTGAAAACTGAAGAGGACGGCGTTAGGGCATGGGTTTATATAGCAGGAAGTGATACGGTGGAGGCACAAAACAGAGTGGAGTGCTGGCATGGATTTCTATGCGGACTTGCGTCTGACTTTTAACACATTTAATTCTGCGATCATGATGTGATGACTCGCACAAGAACAAAGAACAGAAGGACGGTAGAAGATAACAAAAGCTATCTTCAATTCTAAGGATACAAAAATATTTTTAAAATATAACTTTATTTTTTTATTTATTGACTAAAAAAATTTCTAGTGAAACTAACGAAGAGTAAGTTAAACGTCTAACATCAATAATACAATTAATCACATAACTATTCATTTTGTCTGCGTTACAATCAAGCACCACAGGAATAAGCAAGAACGCATGAATTAAAGAGAAGATATTTTTTTTTCCATCGTCTTTGAGTGATCTAGATCTACCATGATACGCGCAGAAGAATTCTGGCACCTGCGAGAGAAAAAAAAAATTATTCATCGTGATTTATTTTATTTAAAAAAAAAGAAGAATTTTTTTGGATGGTTTATGGTCAGCACATTACATTTATTTTCATCAATAAAAATTTCAAAATGTTGAAATAATTATGACAGGAAATTGTCTCACGTTGTCGGATGGGGAGACACCTTGCCTCGATTAAAGAACTTTGATAGTGATCACAAAAATAATGCTAAATGAATTAAGTAAACATCTTGAATGAGCAGAAACAATTCAAAAGAATGCAAAAGAAAACTTAAGAGAAACATTGAAGAACTTTTCTTTCTTTCTTTCTGTAATCAAATCAAAGAAAATCAAATTCCAATCTAAATGGAAGGCTGCTACTTACTGGATGAATGATACATACAAAATTCCATTTAACAGACAAGATAGATAAACCATATATTATCTTATCAGCTTATTTCATGCAATATCTTCGAAATTGAGCTAGTCAAAGTTTACTGAAGCACTAAATGCAATGAAGGAGAAAATCATTAGCTACCAGTGTGGTAAGTCCTCTCTAATTTGTAAGATAGTAGTAGAATCAAGAACAGTTTAAAGGTCTGCATTTAGAAACTGAAACTGAAGGCAAGTCGTTATCAGCTTCATAAAAAATTAATCAAGCAAAAAATATATATCACCATCACCAAAATATACTTGTCCTCTATTAATTTCTACTCAAAGTCTACACCACTACTAACAAGCAGTGAATATATAATGAATTATGATAGAAAAAAGTTGATTCTTCACGTTTTTAGTTTGAGTTGCCATCTTGGTAAATATAACAGTTAAAACTGTTTCCCTGCTACAAATCATCACTTCCACAAGAAACCACCAATCCAACTAATGAAAGGGAAAAAAATCCTTTATCTCCTACTCGATTTACTATGACTACATTTCTTTGTAATTCAAATTCACCGTTGATATATATCTTTTTATTGTCCTTTGAGCCAAACAAACAAAGGGGGTGTATCTGGACAGAATGTATGGACAGAATGCATTGCAAACATTAATGTGGTACCTGGATTATTCACTTCAGATGCGACTTATATCACGACCAAACACGAAAGTAGTAAGCCAGTTTATTGCAACGTAGAATCTATTCCTCCAACTTATTACACGAGTCAAATATGCCGAACGCCAGATGAACCAGCTAACAAATCCCGTAAGAGAAAGTCCTTTAGCCTCCTGAGGCAGTTGTGCAATGGTTTAAAATTTCATGACAAGTAACAATTGAGATAATAGTAAACGCAGGATAAGTTGGGAGCTACCTTGCTTTGCCTGAGATCTACAAGAGCTTTGTATCTTCCAACAGTTGCCATGCTTCCTAGATGCTTATAGACAAAAGGATCGCCTAGTTGTATATTAGCTGCAGCATTTGCATAGCCTCCACCAGTTTTAGCAATTTGGTTCAACAAGCTAGCTAGATATTTTCCCTGCCTTTCGGCTACCTGTTTCCATATGTTATTGTATGTGTTATCTCATGTAACACAAATAAATACAACTTAAAAAAAACTTGTAAAATATACAAGAAATATGAAAAGGACTTAATTAACATTATAAATGTGATGGCTTAGGACATTTAGGCTTCAAAAATATATAGGATAAAAGTTAATAAGTATACACTTTATTTACTTATATCAACAAATAACATCACTCAAATGCTACAATATGGTGTACCAGGTCATTGTTTTAAACATTAATTAAGTAAAATATAAATGAATGCCTTTACAATTGCTTTACCAATATAGAGAAAACATGCCAGTTACTTGTTAAAAAGGCCAAAATCAAGGGGTATTATCTGTACTAATAATGCCATTGGATTCCACATGATTAACTGTTATATCAACCATTCTCCAAAAAGATCTTGTTATATTAACAAACTTATCATGACATGCAATGAAGTTTGGCTTCATTCATCACACCAAATAAATTCATAATACTAATAACAAAATATCCGATTCTAGATATAGTTTCATGTCCTTAATAGTAGCTGTGACTTGCGGACTAGAAGCAGAACCAAGCATCAGAAAGACATGAACAATACAAGGGAAAGCAGTGCAGAAGCTTCTAACCTGTGCCAATGCTGGTAGCGTTGGTTTTCCTGTATTTTCAAGGAACCCACTACAGTCACCTATGGCAAACACATCCTGTACAGAAGGAACACGTAACCAGTCATCAACGCCAATCCTGGAAAATATTAAATTAGCTGACCCATGTAAGTTTCACCCTGAACAAAGCCAGAAAAGTTGTAGGTGCATAGTTCAAATATCCCGTATTCGCAGCGTGGAATTAAATTAACCATTGCTTGATGATTTTCAAAAAAAAAAAAAAAAAAAAAAAAAAAAAAACTTGGACAGGAAAGAGACTACCTTCCCCCAGGGGACTTTGGGAGCTCTAAAGATTTGATGAATGAAGAAGGGCCAACACCAGTAGACCATACAAGAAGCCCATATGGAACTTCTGTTCCATCATTAAGAATAACTTTTTCAGGTAGAACATCTTTTACAATCCCACGCACAAGGTGAACTCCTGACTGAGAAGATGCACAATACATGGTCAGATCAACTAAATTAACTGCTATGAAACAAAATGATGACCTTCTGTGAGTTCCAAAGAACTGAAATTATGAATAATGTTAAACATAGGACCAAGTAGTAGAGCACACACGGCTAAAAAATTGATATATGTGGAATCACAAGACCTGAACCTTCAACTTATACATATAAAAAAAAAATGTGATAACAGGTTAGCTACCTCAAAGCAGGGCATCAAAGGATATGTAAGTAAAACTATAATGTCAAGCATAGTTACAAGCACAATTAAAAGGAGATGTTTAGAAAAATTATCAGTAACTCTTACAAAAGGTGATGCTTTCCTCAATAATTTGTTTGTACTTAAGGATCCATATGATGGCCTCTGGTCTACAGACAAATGGATGAGGCAAACAACTTAACAAAAAATAGGAATCATAATTGAGCTTTTAGTCACCTTAGTTAACTGCTTCGTGGCATATTGTCGGAGCCGAACATCAAATGATGACAATATCTCATTAGCCTAACACCACCAAAAGAAAAAAAAAAATCCAAATATTAGATAGTAAACCGTGTGGTCTTCCGCATTTTTTGGTTGAATGTTCTCTTCAAGGAACAACATCAATCAAGTACTTGGATACCCAAAAATCTAAATCAGAAATGAGAAAAGTGATAAAAGAAGAAAGATACCTCAATCAGGGTAACATGGATGTAGTCTTTAACATGAGAATAGCGTTCATGGACATCTTTAATGATGAAATCGCTTAGTTCACCACTAAACTCAACACCTGTAGGGCCTCCTCCAATTACAACACAGTGCAATAGTCTCTTTTTTTCGTCCTCTGATATGCCTGTTATAAAATGTCTGATATATTAAAGATGACTATGGAAACTTTCAGGTGCTGGAAAAAAATACACAGAACTTGTTAAGAAATAGTTTCTAGACTAAAGGAGACGAGAATATGGTAAGATAATAAATAATCTTAAAATCTGTACGAAGTGAGATTATAGAAACGCTACAGATACACAGCAAGCCTGCCTTATTTGCATCAATGAAAATATATGTCTTATCACCTATGTACAATTAAGGTAATCCAATAAAATGGAAAGAAGCAATTACAAAAGCAAGTCTATTCTGAACGATTTGGGATATTAACTTCTTTTCTTTTAATGAAAAATCATCAAGTGCACCTTCAGATGTTCATGCTCTAGAACCTAAAATATTTTCTCTAGTTCTAGCAAAACAATGTGTTATGGATTACCAGTGGTAAAATTCCAAAATTATTATGACATGATGAAACTATTGATGGTTTTATTGCAAAATTGATCGTGCATGCATTTATCAAGTGTACGTGAGAAGCTTTTCCTGTAGGTATCATCCCACTAGGAGTGTCAATTCGGGTGGGTTGGGTGAGTTCGGGTCGGGTTGAAAACCAATTTTTTTAAAAAATGTCCAACCTGAACCCGACCCGAACCCGACTCTAACCCGAAACCTATGAACCCGAACTCGTTCCAACCCGGCCAACCCGCCAACCCGATTTGATTTTTTAAAAATATTATTTTATTTTCTAATAAAATAATTAAATATAAATTTAAAACGCATAAATAATAAACTTCTAAATATGATAATTAAATTCCATCATTTTATGCATTTAAATTAGCCGACCCCACCTAGTGGGATAAGGCTTGGTTGTTGTTGTTGTTGTATTTTATGCATTTAAATATTAAAATTTAAGAGTTAAAATATTTAATTGTCTAAACACTTGTGTCTTGTAAGTTGTAACTTGTTGACCTGTTCCTGTTGTGTATTGTAATGTGTAACGTATTATGACAAATTGACAATGTTTGTTTACTCTTCAATCTTCATATTCATTGTGGACTATGATTGTCATTTGTCATGTTTACTACTATTGTCTTCTCGGATAGATGAATCAAACAAGAATTCAAGCCACACAACTATATCTTATTATTTAATTACTGGAACCACTCCTCTATTATTTACTACATTACTATTTCTCTATGATTATTGATTATTGATAATATTCTCTAGGACATAGTTGAGTAGTTGGACATAGTCTATTTCTGTTGAAGTCGATAGAAAATACCTTCTTATGTAGTGGTCTGCTAGTTTAATTTTCTAATTTACCTTTCTAAAGATGATTATATTTATAGGACCAACCTTGGTAATTTTTTATTTATAGAATATTACTAAAGTGTCATACTTTATTTAATACTTCGTAATTAATCACTGATCACTACTTGTATATGTATGGATGCATTCATCACATGTTCCCTTTTTTATAAATGATGATGAGTGAGATCACAACTTTTTTAAAATGGCCAAAATGAAGTCGATAGAAAATGGCCAACTTTTTTTATAATTCAAATGCCCAAACTTCATATGAAATAAATTACATTCTTTTTTAATTTCTTATTGAGTAAATTCGAAAAACAACTTGTATATATATTTAAATATTATAGATCCATCGTGAATGATCCTTCAATATTCATCTCTATTTAAATTTTATCCTTAGAAAAAGGCATATTTTATCATAGATTTTATTTTAAAGTTATTTTGTTATTTGTTAAATAATTTTGATAAAAATTATTTTAGATTATACCGGTTTTATTTTAAAATAAAATAATTCTAGGTAAAATTATTATAACAATTTTAACTAACATTTAAGCGATTCAGGATAGCCTTGACTAATACGGGTATTTTGATTTTTAGAAGAAAATTTAGGATATAGGGTGTTTTGTATTTAATTAATTGAAATAAAAGAAATTATAGATGTCTTTATTTCAAGATTACTTTATGGTTTATTTAATGTCTGTCTATATAATAAATAGGCACTAAAGCATTAAATACAAAGAAAAAAATTGGTTTCATGGTTTGGTTTGGATGGAAAAAAATGGATTGGCCTTAGTTCGGGTGGGTTCGGGTTGATGGGTGACCTGATTCTTAATTCAGGTCAATCCGGGTCAACCCAACCCCAAAAAAAAATTCGGGTCAAATTTCGGGTTCAACCCAATCTGACCCAATCCTAAAACCCCCAACCCTAACCCAAGATTTTTAGTGTCGACTCGGATCGGATTGTCGGGTCGAGTTCATTATTGACACCCTGCATCCCACTTATCCGTTCATAACCACCTACTTTTGCTAAGAAGCAAGAAACCCACTATTTTAGAGGGCCCTGACAGATGGATTTTGTCTGGATGTCTAACCATTCAAGATACAATTGGCGGCAATTCTTATTGACTATGTTTGCCTAGAAAAGTTGCAAGTGGCGATACACTTCTCACAGGCATATGCCACTTCATTTAATACACTGTTATCAAGCTATTGTTTTTCACGAGAAAGGCCATTTTTCTTTCTGTAAACAAAATCAAAATTACAAGTCCTGTGTCATGGCCTATAAATTTCAATAGAGATGTTTGAGATTTGTACATCTTCGTTTTTAGACTAGGAAAAGCAACATTAGAAACATTTTAAGATTTTAAGGGATTGATTGCTACAAATCTATAATTAACATACCAGGCACATCAGAGAGCATTAAATTGAGGAGAAGTCTTCTACGAATCTCTTGGGCATGATGAACTTCACGAAGGAAGATTGCATGCTCTTTTACACCATGTATACCAAAAGTTGAGGCCTCTGCTCCAGCCGCAATAATCAATTTGTCATATGATAACTTAAACTTCCATGGTTCTTTAGCATTTTCTAAACCTTCTTGATCCATGACAACCTCACAATGTACCTTATGAATGCCAAAGAGAAAAATGACAACTTAGGATTTTTTTTTTGGTATATTACCTTCCTGTATAAAACACTATTCGTCAGTGCTATAATCTTTCATGGAAAAGGTATCTATGGTATGCCAAGAGTTGAATCAGAACATATACAATTATTTCCATCTAATATGTTAACGGTAAAAGGCTTAGTAAATAACTTAAAGGAACAAAACCCAAAAAGGTTAAAATTTAAATCTTCTTTCATCCCTTTTCCTATTAGTGTTTATCCCTGTGAGTATGATTATTATCTGTTGAAGTCAAAAACCAAAGAACAATTCCAACCGAGAGAGAGAGAGAGAGAGAGAGAGAGATTTACCTTTTGCTTCATTTTAAACCAATGCAAAAAAATAAACATATTGAATCATGAAAAACTCTCATATAGTATATTATTTTCTACCACCTAAGCTCCAATTGGTGTTCATGTTTCCCTGATTTATTTGAGTTACCTTCCTTAGCAAAGCAACATATACTAGCAAAAATTCTAAAATGATCTCGAAGGTTGCATTTCCTAGAAGAGAAAAGAGGAAGAGAAAAGAGAAAAAAAACTAGAGAAGAAAAGAAGAAAATTAAGGGTGTGTTTGGTTTGCATTTTCTATTTTCTATTTTCATTTTTATTTTCTAAAAAAAAGGGAAAACTTTCATCATTTTTTGGAGGCAAAGGGTAATAGAAAAGGGAAGAATTTGTCCACTTCTCTATCATAACAAATTCATCTAAATCAGATGAAAAATCATCTAGTGTGCACCAAAGACCTTGTATTCATGCTTAACGGAGCAATTCCAGCTCCGATCGTCCTTTATGATCCTCTACTGTCATCGTAATTGTCTCCCTCTGATTTTACTTGGTACTTCTTCCAATTTTCTTTTCTACAAAATGAAGAAATTCTCTTTCCTTTTTATCTTTTCTTCATATTCATTTCTAACTCACCATTCTTCTCAGCCTAACAGTATTAGTAGTAATCATTATTCAATATGTCAAAAAAAAAAAAAAAAAAAAAAAAAAAAAAATTCTTTGGCTTTCAACATTTTTCTGAACGGAAAATTAGCAAGCATCTAATTGTTGCATTAAAACAAGTCCATAACAAAAACTAAAAAGAAAAATCATCTTCAGGTTTCTTGCAAAGTATCGTTTTAATAAACAGATGGGTTATTTCCAGGTTCATATTGTTAACATTCCAACCAAACAAAGATCTACAATCTTTGATTAGCATTACAAGCTCCCATCAGCAAGAGAAGGGAAACACACCGTGTGCGCATCAGGATCAACAGCCGTGCAGCGAGCAAGGAAGAAGTACGAACCCGGGGCTGTTGAGATCGCGGTCTGGATGCGGCCGATGGGCTCAGCGACAGAACGGAACTCGAGCGTGCCGACGCAAGTTGAGGCGAGGAGCGGGGTAAAGACCATGTGGTTCCTTGGGGAGACACAAACGATGTCGTAGAGGCGGGCATCAACGCCCTTCATCAACCGGCATCCGGCCCACCCGGTTCCGAGCACCACCAACCTCGGCTTGTCCAGCCCGGGCCTCGTAGGACCAAGGCCAGCATAGCCGTTCGAGTTGGAAGCACCGGAGCAGAATCCGGCAAACCTAGTAGTGGCGGAGAAGGAGGAAGGGGATCGATCGGGCGGAATCCCAGAGGAGAAAGATGAAGTGAAGCGGGATAAGCGAGAGAGAGATCGAAGCCAAGCCATTAGCGAGCGTGTCGAATTTGGGACGGAGAAGATCGGATTTGATTTGAAAGGGGGAGGGGGCGGCGGCACCACTTTCGCCGCAAGGTGGCGGGGATGTAGCACTACCAACCAGACACCGGAGGAACCGAAGCGAGTCGGTCCGACGCTTGAAAATAGGTATGGTAAAAATGGTTTTGAAGTTTAAATAATTATAAAAATACTAAAATATTTTTTTTATTGTGATATAATTATAAAAGTTAATTAATTTAGAAATATTATATTCAATTATCTAGAAGGATATGACAATTGCCGGCAAGTTTGACAAAAAAAACCTACTGTCATAAATAAAAAATCATAATTTTTTTTCTTGATTTCAGTAATAAAATTTACATGTTTAAAAAATAAAAAGTAAAATTATATAAATTTAACTATAATTTTTCAGGAAACCGCTGCCAGATTTGTAATCTATAAGAAGTGTTAATAATGTTTTATCAAAAGACACAGACACAGTTAAAATTATATATTTATCAAAAAGTGTATACTACTTTTCAATTTACTAAAAGGCGCACTAAAAATTTTGAAATTTTATTTTTACTCCTCTCTCACAAAAGGTTCACTGTTGGACCTAATATATAGAAATATCAGATCTAATGTGGACCTGATATATTTAAAATTTAAAATAAATATTATACTAATATTAGCCATGTGTCCATTTCTTACTCTCTTAGATTTCAATGACTTTTTAAGTGTATTTATTTAAATAAAAATAATCATCCACCATTGTTAACGAAAGTTGATATATAATAAATTTTAACTAAAGTTATCATATTTTTTATTTTTTATTTTAAAAATAATTTAATCTTAGACTTATAGATTTTATAAGGAAATTATAATTTTTGTCCATGTTATAATAAAAAAAATATATAATTTAATATGAGTCAAGTCAACTTTAACCCTCCTTTTGTCTGCCTCTAATTGAGCTTTGGATAAGAAGAGTATTTATCGAGGTGTGTTCTGAAGGTGGATCTCTAAAAGACATTTAATATGGTTGATTGGATCTTCTTGTGGCCTACTCTGAGGGCTTCAAGTTCCCATAGATTTATAGTGTATCATTATCATCTCCTTCTCAGTGAGGATCAATGGGACAATCTATCATCATTTTAAGGGGGCTTCCATAAGGGATCCACTCTAGTTGTTTTTTTCGGACTTTAACTTGAGGTATTCTCTCTACTTTGAGACTTCGCATCATAGCTGGAGTTTCACTGTCACCTCATGTGTGCAGTCGTTGGCATATATCACACACTTAGCATATACGAACGTTTGGATGAATCTGTACTATCATGCACATTGATCTCCGTATGCTCACAGAAGTTTGACAACTCTTCTAGCCAATTTGTACAAATCCAACATATATGAGAACGATTTTTTTACTTTTAAAAGTGGTTTTCAATCACTCTTATACTTTTATCAACGATTTAAAAATTGCTCCTCTTGTTACCATCCATATATCCTATAGAAACGATTTTCGTAATCATTAGTAAAAATTAAAAATCCGATTTCATAACCATTGGTAAAAATTAAAAATTCACTCCGTTTATACTTTATAGTACAATTGGAAACACTGCTCCTATATAGGTAGACCCTATATAG
>JBAMIE010040657.1:0-18551 GCA_037177295.1 Kaempferia parviflora
CATCATTAAGAACTTGTTTAACATTAGTTGTATTTATAGAATTATAATTTGAATGTTGTTAAGGGACTTCTCAGAATCAGAAGTCCATAAATACGTTACACTTTTCACACAAACTGATTATTAAAATTAAGGAGCCAAGGTCCTTGCACTTACTGATGTATAAAACACAGTGTTCATCTCACGCAGAAATAAACTTGTCTTGCTAAAAATATGCACTATTTATTCCACTAGCTAGATCTTACATGAGGAATTAGGTTATATATCATCCACTTTTAGAAGCAAGGAACCCATAGAAGTCAATCATAACACAGGTAATTGAGATAGAGTCTTGCTTATCACATCTAGAATTCTTGAAATAAAAGAAACACCTCTTAGAACCTACTGTCCTCTTTCCGCACAGTCACTAAGTGTTTCATTCAGCCATGAAACTCACTATTTTGATCCCAACCAGATTACCAGCATATAGAAACATTTTTATACTTAACCATCACCTTCGTATTGCCTATTCAACGCCAAAATGTGGCATTTATGATTATAATATCAAGAAAAACAAAGCATCACAACAAATTACTCCCTGAAACTATGACATTGTCACCTCTCTTTGATGGTGGGAGCACCCAAAGGGAAGAGTAAGGATCCTACCTAAAGATTGAAGGTTGACAGGGCTCAATTCACTGTCAGAAATGCGATCAAAATGCTGCTAATGTTGCTGCTACCTTGAAACCAAATGAATAAGATATTTAGGACAAGAATTCATTTAAGAGAGATGGGACAACCAATGAAGTTTCATGTTTTTCATTGATTTCAAGATCAAATGACAGCTTTGCCATGTTAGTTCTCCACTAAATTTTATTTACTTCAGGTGTGTGTTTTCTTAATCAATTTAAATAGATGAATATTTGTCCAGTCTTTGATTAATTAAGTTGCTCGTTAATTAGAAATATGATTTCACTAAGTCGGATCACAAAATAATTTGAACTTGATCGACTATTAATTTACCACAGTCGTGCTAATTGGACTTGTGAGTTCCCAACTCATACGATCATTCTGAAGCTTTTTGAAGGAAATGAGCTTTGAGAATTCATGGTGCGGTGTTGATCATCTGCTGCTTTTCTTGGTGTTTGATAGATTAAACTACAGCTTAATGCACAGCCTTTGAAATCTTCTCTTACCAAGCACATCCATTCACGCCACCTTTGACCGCATAGTAGAGGGAGTTGATATGACCTTTGAACAAGTCAAACTTACTCTGTTCCATTTTTTACAGGAGAAGGCTGGCTTCTGTTTTGGTATATCTCAAGTTTGCTGAGCATCTAAGGGAGGCTGTGACGTATATCGAGCAAGGCCATGTCCGAGTGGGACCAGATGTGGTAACAGACCCAGCCTATTTGGTGACAAAAAACATGGAGGATTTTGTGACTTGGGTGGACTCGTCTAAGATTAGGAAGAAAGTGATGGAATACAATGAGAAATTAGACGACTACGATCTCCTGAATGCCTAAGTTATCTTCATGTTACTGATGTCAATTTTAAACAGCTTCTGAGGTTAATTAGATTTCAGAACTTACATATCAGTTTATCAATTAGCAACCTGCTCAGTGAACTTCGTTCCCTTGTTTACTTGCTTCCTAATTTCATTTTTGTGACAATGGGTTTTGGTACCCGACCCATTCATACTACATGAGACAGCCGACCTATGATAATTATCATGGCCATGTTATTACAAATTACATCAAGGGGCTATCAAAACTCAAGCAATTTTTTTGAATCTTCATCCCCGGTTATTTGAGTAATTGAAGTCTTCCACGAATTCTTCATCTAATATTCCGACACTCTCAAATGTAGGAATGATATAATGAATTTATTATATATATATATATAGCCTAAATAGAATACAATAAAAATAGACATTTTTATTATTTATTTTTCCAATATTAGTTTGTCTTAATTTCACTTCATTCCACTCACCTCATGTCCTCTGCTACAGTTATAGAAATACTCCACTGTATTTTTTTTGTTTATATTTCCAAAATTTTAATTTTACTATATTTTTCTTAATATTGTTTTTTTGGGAAATATTAAAAAAAAGTTATTTTCAATAATATTAAAAAGTTAACAAATAAATGGATGTGTTTTATTTATTCATTTTTCCTTTTTATTTATATAATTTAAAAAATTAAAAGTAGTGATCTCATCCCACCGTGTTGCGACGGATGCCACGAAATACCTTAGCTGTTGTATCATATTGAACATATGGCCCACGACCTAAACTAATAACACATGCGGTAAGAAAGACACCAACAACGCCTTGCATTTCTGGTCTTTCTGATAACACTTTCTCTTCTTCGCCGTCTCAGCTTCCAAACTTTGACGCCACTCCAGTCTCACACACCCGCATCCCTCTTTCCTCTCTCTATATAAACGTCTCTCCAGGTTTCACCTTCTCCTTCGTTCTCTTTTCTTCTCTTTGCTTGCTTCAATCCTCCAACAATTCTCCCACACTCCTCAGATTCCTCCATCAGGCATCAATCTCATCGAGTGATCGAGCGGCGACTCCAATCATGGCCGTGGATGCGGTGGTTCCTTCCGACGATGGCGGCGAGACGCCACCGCCCACACAGCAATCGTCACCTCCTCCGCCGCCGCAAGCCTACCAGTTGGAGTCGTGTGCCAAGGGGAAGCGGTCCAAGCGCCCCCGCGCCTCCAACTCCCCCTCCGCCTCCGACGAGTCGATCACCGAACGCCGCGCACGCTCCGATGAGGAGCACCTCGCCCTTTGTCTCTTGATGCTCTCCCGCGGCGTTCGGGGATCTACTCTCCCCTCGGTGCCCCAGTTGCAGCTGGGCGACACCACTCGACGAGATCTCGCGGTGACCCAGCCGGCGAGGACTCCTCAATCCTACGAGTGCTCCGTGTGCGGCAAGGCGTTCCCATCTTACCAGGCGCTCGGAGGCCACAAGACCCGCCACCGCAAGCCCGTGGCCCCGACAGCGGAGGCGGATTCCACATCGGCCATCGGTGCCGTAGGAGGAGTGGGAGGAGGGAGGGTGCACTCGTGCGCGGTGTGCCACAAATCGTTCCCTACAGGGCAGGCGCTGGGCGGCCACATGAGGTGCCACTACGAGGGCGTGATAAATGGCAACGCCGCCGCGAGCGGGGCCGCGAAGGCGGCGTCCTTCTCCGACGCGGCCAGCTCCGGTAGGAACCCGACGCTGGATCTGAATCTGCTGTCTCCGGCGATGTCGAGGGCTGTGGGTGGAAGGCGGAACAGGCCGAAGAAGAAGGGGAAAGAGGAGCAAGAAGTGCTCAGCCCGCTGGCGTTGACAACAAAAAATTCACGGCCGTTGACTCCATCCGAAGGCGGCGTGGTTAATCTGCAGAAAGGGGAGGAGTCGTTGAGCCCACTGGCGTTGACGATGATGCCTTCCCTCTCGACGGCAAAAGACGGCGGCGTCGAATCGCCGTCGCCGGCCCTAAATTGGTTCAGTTTCATCTAATTTGCCATCTTTGTCTGTTTAAAACAAATTCAAGAATCGTTAGAATTAGGATCTGTAATTGTTCTTTATTTGTTAATCTCCCATTCATTGTTTACTGTAACACGATGCCTTCGATTCTTATGTGTGTTACGGATGAAGAGGACGAAGATAAGAATTGAAGCATGATAAACATTCGTGGCGTGCGAAAGCGGAAATTGGAGGAGTGGAGTGGTTGGGTTGGGTTGGGTTTGGAAGGAAGGAAGAAAGAAAGAAAGAGAGAGTTAAGAGGAAGCGAAGGCAGTGAGCGCCAGGCGAGGCAGGCAGGATTAGAATGGGAAAGTAGGGAAATCAATGGCGTGGCGGAGTGGGAAGTTGCGGTTGCCTTAATCGTGGAATCAAACCTCCTTCTGGAATTCAAACGTCGAACGTTTTGTTTCCTCAAAAACAATTAGTATCCTATTTGATCTCTAAAACGTGGATGGTTAGGTTACTCGAAAGATTATTATGATAAAAGGCATCGGCCGGTTAACCTACGTGATTAGAGTTTCTTGGACGGCAAAAATTGGAACATGGATCTACCAACCGTAGCAGTTGACATGGACAAATTTGACACGATGTAAGTCAATCGAGACCATGCCGAATTGATTCGGATCTTGCCGGGTCGGGGGTTAGGTGCAGTGCGTGTTTTAGTCGTGATGAAATTTTTGACTAAATTTTTTAAGGAAGCCGAACCCAACAAACGTGGTTACATGAGTTGAGGATTAAAATGGACGCATCAGCGTTGCGCGGGCAGGAGTTGAATGGTTGAAACCCCTGCCCGTGTGCGTTTTGGGAAAAGTGACGTCCGCCTTCCACGTCACGGTGGGGAAGAGGGAAAGAAGGGAGAGGAATTGGAAGTACCCGATCGATCTAGGGTTTCTTTCATTCACAGGGCGAATCCTCGAAATCCTGGACCCCGATTTGGGTCCTTCACTCCCTCCGTCCTAGGAAGCAAAGGTAGCGTCTCTTCGCTTCGTGGTCATCGATGGCTTCCCTCATCCATCTCCAAAATTTGTTCTTTTTTGCTTGTGTTTTAGTGCTATAGTAGACCTCATCGAGAAGTACATTGGGATCTACGACATCGTATTTACTGCTCGTTCGTTAGCAGAGATCGGAGGTAATTATGCTGGGTCCGACGGCATCATTGTTGTTTGGAGAAGCTTGGGGAATGTGCCTTGCGCAATAGCTTCATATTTTGGGAGTAACTTGGGGGGTGTGCCCTTCGCTCCTTTGGCGTTTTGGTAGTACCCGTTGAATTCGACATTGTTCTGCTTTCTAGTGGTTTTTGCTAACAATTTGACCGGGCTGCACGTGAAGAGTTCAATGAGTACGGTTGACCTCCATATCAGTTTATGTTTATAGTGTATAGGTACCATGAGAGGTTTGGGGGTCAAATCCTAGCTAGTAGTAGGGGTGAGCAAATCACTTTTTGTCACCGTGTTTATACGGTATAAGTCTTTTGATCTGTTGTCTTGTTGCTCAAGTTATTTTCTTTATCAGCGTGCAAGATTTAAAATTCTTAAATTTCATTGATGCCGTGTTGGTTATGTTACAAATTGTCTGTGGGAGTTTGATTTGAATGAGAACCAAGCGTTCATTTTTTATGATTATATTTTGCTTTTTCTCTTGCAGGCCTTAAAATTGGGAGGAAGACACCTGAATCCACTGCTATATTTATTGCTGGAATCTTGAAATTTGAAGTTTTACAAGGACTTCTCTTCCTTCCAAACTTGTATTCGATCACACTATACCTGTAATTCTGACTTGCCACTGAGGTTGAATTGATACAATGAGAACACATGAACGAGTTGTGAACTTTTCTCTTTTAGGTGTGTTGCCTTTGGTTTTGGTCTTTTCTCTGTAACTTGCATATTGAAAGTTTTACTCTCCTGTGAATTCTTATTTGGAAACTTTGTTTAGTTATGGTCTATCAATCTTTTATAATGCTTTATATTTATATTTTAAAATTTTCATTACAGGTTTGACTTTAGCTCCGCTTTTTGTGAAGGTAAATCCCAATGTCAATGTAATTTTCACAGCATGTCTAACTGTTTATGTTGGTTGCTATCGGTCAGTCAAGCCAACACCACCTTCAGTGAGTACTATGTCTTCTTTTAGTGGCTATATATAACTTGCTTGTAGGGTTTGTTGGATTAAATTAAATTAGTAACTATATAATATTATAACATGAAATATCTGCAGGAGACAATGTCAAATGGATATGCCATGCGATTTCCTTTTGTTGGAAGTGCAATGCTGTTATCACTGTTTCTTCTTTTCAAGTTCTTCTCCAAAGATCTAGTTAATGCAGTACTGACATGTTACTTCTTTGTTCTTGGGATCGTGGCTCTCTCGTATGTAACTGCCATTTTCTTTGAGATGAGATCTGTCTTGATGATATTTACTATTATTATAGCTAAGAGCACCTCAATCGTTGCTAAAACTGTAATGCAGGGCAACATTATTACCAGCAATCAAACGTTTTCTCCCGAAACATTGGAATGATAACCTCATCATTTGGCGTGCTCCATATTTCCATTGTACTCTCCCTCTATCTCTCTCTAGCTATTATCTTTGGTTAGATATCATGCCAAATTAGTGTATGTGTTATGTTGATTAGCTTGATATAGCTTGAGACTTTAAAAATTGTTTTATGTTTTAAATGAAAAGTTCAGTACTAAAAGTCTAACAAGTATGATTGGTTGTTCACTTTTCTATATCTTGCCCTTATCCAACAACAATCATACTTTTGTAGTTCTTTGTTGGTTAATTTCATTTAGTGCATGTACATACTCTTTAAGTTATTAAAATTCGTGAGCTTTTATTCATTAGCTGCCATTTCACAATCCATCTGGCAACTTCTCAATTTTTAAACTATGAAATTGAAATTTCTGGATGCATTAATTTATGCTTATTCTGCAAAACAAGAAAAGTATGCTGTTTGTTGATCGTACACTATGCATGCAGAAATCCAAAGTCATGGAATCATTCATCCCTCATGTCATAATGACCAACATATTTCTTGTCTTGTGTACTTCATTTTAGAATTTTGTACTGCAACCAGGTTGCAATGACTTGTTTAAAGAATTTAGGGATGCTAATCTTTTCCTTGAAGTATATATCTGGATCACCCATGCCCTTGTGGTCTATGGGCATTTTTCTCCTAATTGTTTATTCAATATTCCTGGTTGCAGCTGCTTCTCTGGAATTCACCAGATCTCAGGTTGTTGCATCAATACCTGGAACTTTCTTCTGTGTCTGGTATGCTCTCAAAAAACATTGGCTTGCAAACAATATCTTGGGAATTGCATTCTGCATTCAGGTTAGTTCTTTTCCAAAAACAAAAATAAAGTTGATTCTTTTGTTGACTTCTATTGTTACATGTGCTCTGTAGTGTATTGATGTGTTGTTGGCTTTCTTGTCAATTTTTTATGTATTATTTGCAACTTCTTTATTTTACATAATACTTGCGCTATTGTTGTTTCCTTTTGATATTATATTTTGTACTTCTTATATTTTACATAATACTTGTGGTTTGATTGTGAAAAGACTCTTGTCTCTCCATATATAAACCTAGATACAACTACAATATGAGTTTCTGGTTATTGCTTTTATTAATTTTCACACTTTTCATCATTATCAAAATAAGATAATGTATTCAGCAATTACATAGATATTATTAGGCTTGGACCAGACAGATAATTATATTATTGTTTTTATTTCTATTTAAGTAGGTTCGTCTTTGCTTCCCTCCACTTTTTATACTAGTCTCCTTGATGGAAGAACTATTGATGTGTCCATTCTGAGAAACATTAATATTGTATTGGAGTTTATACTTTTTATTTTGGAATTAGGTAACAGAATTACTTACCTCATTTTGTTTGTTCTTTGAATTTTCTGTCTCTGAGATAATGCTAATCAGTTTTTAGTATGGGAAAAAGCTACAATATATATTCAAACAGAGTTTACCACAAACATGTTGACAGAACATCTTAATAGATTTGTTAGTAATAATTTAGCATTTTACTCAGCCATTTCTTCTGTTGCAAACATTTGGAGGTTTTTTTACTGGATAAATGGAGTATATGTGTGTCAAAATAAGATTTTCAACATCCTAATTTTTCATGTTTTCTTTCACCGCTTCCTCTGAATATGTTCTGCCTTCTCCTTTTTCTCAGGGGATTGAGATGTTATCGTTGGGATCATTTAAAACTGGTGCCATTCTTTTGGTAAGTGATGAGAAAATTCATTCTTTCTCCAGTATTTGTGTTAAAATACATGTTCTTTTCCTCCCACTGAAGTGTGTCCTTTGAACTGACTTTATCCTGTGCTATTTTGAGAGGGTAAATAGTGAACTAACTTAATTCCTGATGTATTTAACTGTCTCAGAAGAATTGCATATTCCTAATAATAGCTAACGTATACAGCACTGCCTTCACATCCATTCTCACTTGTAGCCAGTGCTCAAATAATTGGGAGATAACAATGTAAAGCAGAAAAATGCTCAAGATATGCGTGGATGCTGTGAGGCAATTCCCTTAAAATTAGATCTAATAGTATTTTACATGATTTTCATTTATAGAAGTTTAGAGTCAAAAATTGCCATGCATTTTGTTCACAACAATGAGAGTTTCATATCTTTCATTGCTTGGATTTTGTAGAATTTTGATATCATATATCTCTTGTTTTTCTGGGTACCAAACCTGTACATCTTGTTTAGGAAAAAGTTCATAACAAAGAAGATATTATATTTTATCCATGTATGGTTACTTGCGTCGGTACACTCCATGATATAAGAGGATCCTGAAGCCCGTTGTCTTTTAATAACTTGATGGTAAAATTCCTCAAAATGCTGAGATACTATGCTTACAGCCAAAGCACATCACAGAAATGACACTAACTATGGTGTTCGACATTTCTTGATTCTTTTGCTTCATCTTATTTAATAGTGTCATTATGTTGTTCTTATATGTTTTCTATCAGTTTACTGATCTGCAGCTAGTAAAATGGAGGAAATGGCTATTTTTTTTCTATTCCATGCGGATAATACAAACCCCCAAATCTTTAGATTCTTGTTTTCGACCAGCTAATTTGTGATTGGCTTTCATCTCTTATGTTAAGGTTGGACTATTCTTTTATGATATCTTTTGGGTGTTCTTGACACCAGTGATGGTTAGTGTTGCAAAATCTTTTGATGCTCCCATCAAGGTCAGTTAATTGTGGTAGGTGATTGTTGATTTTCTATCATTCATACACTTACTTTCCATGTGCTACCAACAGCTTATATTTCCAACTTCCGATGCTGCAAGGCCATTTTCCATGCTTGGCCTTGGAGATATTGTTATTCCTGGTAAATATCTAATTCTAAGACAACTTCTTGAGCAGAAAACATGTTTTTGTAGTTTATTAACCAAAATTTGGAGTAAGGTGAAAACACATATAATTTTGAAGGTGCTTTTTGCTATAATTATTGTGAAGCTATTAGAATGGAACTTAGTATTAGCATTACTAGGAGAAATTCAGTGTCATCATCACCACTGACTAATATGCTACTATCAAAAATTCCTAATAGGGTTATATACAAAAGGTTCATGAACGAGTTTGTTAGTAGACTAGTTAAGTGCTTGTTTGATTGTTTTTCCTAAAGCAAACATGAAACATTAAACAGTCTTCATTAACAAAAGTTGTTGAATCAGGAACAAAGCTTGCGAAGCTATTGCTATGTTTGTGGATAAGTTCGTTGTTTAGGAATTTAGAGCAACATAGAATATAGATACCTTTCCAATTTTCGAACTTTCATGCCCCCCTACTTTCAAATGGCCAATCACTCATTTTGTGCACACACATATATCCTGATTTAATGAACCATAAACTAAGGACTCTTTCAAAATTAATTTGATGACCCAAATTTGTTGTTTTGGAGAAAGGGGTTTGTGGAACTAAGAAGTGTTAAAACGGACCAATCAGGCAGGCAAGGCACAAGACTGGTTAGCTCGTTTATATTACATTCTGGGCTGGACATGTCTGGGTTGTCATGGACCGACAGTGACATCGATAAGGAGTGCCCAACCCCAGCCCGCTGGGTTTTTCTTTTAATAATATTCTAGAGAAATGAAAAATGTCTGATTTAGTTTTTTTTTCTTCTTCAAATTTCTCTGATCTTCAATTTGCTTCACAAGGCTTTAGTATAGTTTTCTTCATGTTTTTTTGTCACACCTTGGAATGTTTGCGCCTCTGATTAGGGATTTTCGTTGCCTTGGCATTGCGCTTTGATGTTTCAAGAGGAAAGCAAACACAATACTTTAATAGTGCCTTTTTAGGATTTACTATTGGTTTGGTCCTTACCATCATAGTCATGAACTGGTTCCAAGCTGCACAGGTGAATGTCTGAAGCTCTATTTTACTATGATTTATTCAGTGTGTTTTCTCTAAAACCATGCTTGTTTGCCATATGCAGCCTGCTTTGCTGTATATAGTACCGGGAGTTATTGGATTTTTAGCAGCTCATTGCCTATGGAATGGTGAAGTAAAACCGGTTGGTTCTGGAACTCTTTTCTTTTGTATATAGTGACCTTTTATGTCGCCAATTTTAGAGTACTTATGCTATTAACTCCTACAAATAGGTAAGTGAATTCAAAAATGGGAAAAAGTGCAATGGCTTTCCTATTCTTTTGGAGGATTATGTAAGGTTTAATTAAGCCCCCTCACACTTGCTTGCCTCATGACCGGCTATTGTTGTTATGGGCTTTATGTTTGGAAGATATGTGCTCCTAGGGCATAGCCGAGTTGGTCACTACGTGGTAGATTTGCATAAATGGGCAAGGGTCGAATCCCGAAGAAGCTGGCAGAAATACCCTCCATGTAGTGACCTTCCCGGTTTTTTTATTTACCTCTCTACTGATGGATGTAGGACCATGCGGGGCACCTGGGGTCTTTTTGCATAAATGTAAGGTTTAATATATATAATTCACCTAATTGGTATAGGAATAATTGATGCATTCAGAATCCACATTTCCTCAAACAGGAAATTGATTTAATCAATTTGTTTTGGGTATTATCTTTGTAATATTTGTGGTCATAGCTGTGTGATGACATTTTCTTGGTTTTGGTCTCTTAACTAATGAGATGAAAAATCATCTGATGGCTTACTGGCGTTAGTTTCATAATCTGTTTGATTATTGGGTTGAGAATTTGATCTCGTATCCGTGACGACCTGGTTTTTCTTAATTTTTACAGTTGCTGGAGTACAATGAATCTCAATCATCGACTGAGAAGAGCAGTAGCAGTTCAGCAGAAGATGAAGTTACTAAAGCTGACAAGAAAGTAGATTAGTTGTTGATTTTGTTACCATCTTAACAATTCAGAGATTTTGTTGCAAATGAAGTTCAACTATTTTAAATTTTTTTTTAAAGAGCATTTGCTATCTCTTCGTAGGTTATGAAAGTCAAATCCCTTTATGACAAATCTATATTTCAATACAATATGGATTTTATTTAATCTCTTATCGCATAGCTTCTAAAACTTTATAAGAGATCAATTAAAATCTGTTGATAGATTTATTTAAATGATTAAAGCCGATGTTATTTAAAATAACTATTTAAACATTTTATCAACAAACAACTTCGAACGAAAAATAAATAAATCTAAAACAAAAAGACATGAAGTTTGGAGCTAAGTTATAAATTAATTGAAAACTCATTAACCTTTTCTTTTAATAATCAAACAATTTTTAGCTGAATTGACTAAACGAAGTGCTAAAAATAGGAATTTGTAAGAAACAAATCCATGTTGTAACTATTTCGCTTTCCCTCCAATGTACGAGCTAAAATTGGAGGGAGACTCACCCCAAATTAAAGACGGAGGCGGGAGACTGCCTCCACGTGGGACGAACCGCCGCCGTCGAGCTTCCGACTATTGCTCGATCCCGGGAGGCGTTCAAGGTTACGCAATGTGCCAGAAACCTATAAAAAGCTCGCATTGCCCCTGTGCTTGATCGCTCTTCTTATTGTCCTCGATCCTCATCCCGCCACTTCGCCGTGAGACGAACAAGAGAGAGAGGGCAGGACATCGATGAGATGCCTGCTCTTCTTACTCATGTCCTCAATTTTTATTGGGTAGACAATCGTTGGTTGTAGTTTTCTGCACCGCCCGATGCCTTGCTAATTTGTTGCCTGGATCATTAGACGCCTTCTCCTTCGGCCCATTCAAGGTATGTTCCCAAACAACGCCGTGTTAGATCAAAAGTTGGTCTTTTTTGTTCCTCCATTTTATAACTTCTGGTTCTTTTCTGATAGTGTATTCTTCCTTATTTCCTGGGATATTGCTTTGGTGCTTTTTGAGTTTTTCTTCCTTATGTTCCTATTCAACAACTTTCTGAAGTACTCTTTTCAATATAATTATCTGGACTTGGATTCTATCTTGTCCCTCTTGTGAATTCGTGGCCATTGTCGATACATGGTGGCAATGATATTTATTGGTAGGAGGAAGGTGCAATTGAGAAGGAAGAGAGGAGGAGGAGGCTTATCTCATCAATTTGAGTTTCATCTATATAAAACTATGAACATGGTTTGTATTTATCAACGTGATGCCAATATTTGGACTTGAGCTTCATCATATTCTTCTCTACTTGTTTGCAATGCAAATTAGTTAATAATGAACTTGTTCACTATCTATTTATCTTCATTCATGCACAGTCATACAAAATACTAATTGTGTTTAAGTTCATAACTCTGGTTAAGTATTCATCCTTTTTTGTGGCTTTTTAAGAAATATCAAAATGGGTGCATGCACATCAAGGCCAAACAGCAGACTCCGATCTCACAAGTATTCTCGCCGTTCGAGGAAACACCATGGAAAGCCTCCATGTTCGCTACCTGAATTTTCCATGAGCAAGTTTGTTCAAGTTGAGTCTGCTGGGAAAACAAGGCGAAAAAAGGACATTTCGAATATGAAATTCCATCTAACTCAATTGCAGTGGCACCATACTCAAGTGGATGTTCATGGTACTAGTATTTCAGCTATCATCTCTTCGTATATTTATCAATTAATTTGCTCGGGATTTGATCGTGTTTCATTGTTATTCCTTCTCTCTGTTCATAAGTGTAATTTCAATTCTCACCTCTCTGCATTTTGCGCAACCAATGCTTCTCCTAGTTGCTTCACAATTTTACCTTTACTTTCTAACTGCATCTTTCCCCTGGTTATTCAGTTTTTCTCTTATAGTTTTTTATACAAGAAACTTATGTGCTGATTGAATATGATTCTGGCCCAATTAACCCAATTGGGAGAAATTCCTGACTTCGATTATCTGCAGATTCTTTTGCTCTTCTAAAATTTGCAAATATTTTACCCCAATATACTTTTCTCTCTCGACATCAATGGCGTATATGTATGACTTTGCCTTTTTTTTTTCCTTGATATAAAACTAACATGATATGTTTTAGGAATATGTCAAGACACATGGTTTGATTCTGTCAGCATAGTCGAGTCTGATACTGATGATGATTTTATCAGTGTTGATGGAGGTAAAATTTTTATGCTGAATGAATGAAAGCATCCCATGACATTTCAAAAGAATACTGACAATGGCTTTCTTTTATTACTTTAGATACTACGCCATCAGAAAAAGAGGAGACTCAAATGTTGCATTATGAAAATGCTTCACGTGTTGTTGATGCACTGTGTAAGTTGGATGATTGTGGTAGTAATCCAGTGGCATTGGCTGTTGAACAATATCTGAAAAGAGAAGGTAAATTGGAGAAACTCTCAAGCAAGGATGAAGAGGAAGATGCAGAATTTTATGCTGGAAGGGCCAACAAGACCCTAGGCACAGAAAAAGTTTCTAGAAAGAAGAAACAACTTGAAAAAACATATGGTAGCTTTAAGGATTCGAAAGAAGATACAGAAGAACAATCCATTGTGAACAAGATGCAGTGTCGTTTAAGTAGATTAGTTTCTTCTTTGAGTTTCAATGATAAGATCTATGGAACGAGTACTCTTAGTCCATCAGGTCAAAAGAAAAAGTCAGCTGTTGTCAGACTTTCTTACAAAAGGCAGTCCTGTGATGGAGAAGAAACTACTGATTTTTGTAAGTTTATAATTTGGCATCTGATTTCTTAAATACATACGCTTGTGCACACACATATATGCCATTGTTGTATTTGTTACTAAAACTGTTACTGGTGCTATGAACAGATTGAACCTATTATGATAATATAACTTAATCTTAAAGAAAACCTGGATCATTGGGGATTGGGATATCAATTTTTCGTGTTGCTCATCTATAATATGTCCAGGTTAATTCATTTGTGGGGAATCCCGGGAGCATCATATGTTAATAAGTTTTATGAATAGAAATAGAGAATAAAACAATAATTTGTAGCTAGATCGTTTTAATCCTCCCATTGTCAGAAAAAACAAAGTCAGGAAGCATTTGTACTTGTCTGTAATCTTGTCTTCAGGATAACAAAGAAACTTTTACTATTTGTCCTAGTATCTGAATGTTTTCTACCCTAATATGTAATTCAAATAATGCAGTATGACGGATAGTTGATACACTGCTTCACTTTGTTGCAGGTTATCCTGAGACCTGAATTTTTTGTTTTATCGAACTTTTACATGTTTGGTCAAGTTCAGGACTTATACTACGTGGAGGATTATACCAAAGAGTCATTAAGGTTGTTACTAGTTTAGACTTTAGAGTACTTACAATAAAAGTTTCTAAGTACGTATAGATACCAAATTGGGTTGTTTGTTGGAGTGATTATGATGCCAGTATTCCAGGCAGTATAATGGTTTATGCATTTTGGTTTGAACAAAACTAAAATATGACTATTATTTAAGCCTTTACTACATGGATTCATAAGAATCCTTGGTGTGTATAGCAGCAGTCAGTATATGCTTGGTCCAGGTTTTGTAGCTTGCTTTGTCATAGTTCTTAGTTCTCACTGCATTGAGTTTGGATACTAGATTTACCGTGGCAATATAACTACAAAAGTTCATAGAGTGAGTAATAGTTGTTTTCTTTATGAATGATTTTGATGTCTAAATGACAAAATTGGCCAATTTTATCTTGCATATGCTTGAAGGTGATTTTTGTATCATTTTAACATATAGGCGAAACAAAAAAATTCTTACTTCGCCCAAAAGGTGGGTTAGTAATTCCAAAATCCCCAGGGGAAAAGCCAACTGCAGGATGCTGGTCCTTTCTTGATCCATCAACTTTTGAACTTCGCGGAGAAAGCTACTTCAAGTATGATTTTTTTTTCAGATCCTCGAAAACCTATAGTTTGTTTGTATATTAATAAAAAAATTTGTGCTTGCATAATCTCTCATATGTATTTGCTGTGAAGGGATAAGAAGAAATATCCTGCTCCAAACTATGCACCATATTACCCAATTGGTGTTGACCTGTTCATATGCCCAAGCAAAGTAAATCATATTGCTCAACACCTTGAACTTCCTCAAGTAAAGACAAATGGGAAACTTCCTTCACTTCTTGTTGTTAATATTCAGGCATGGAATGTTTCATAACTTTTTATGGTTGGAGTAGTCAATTATATGTAAAAGTTAATTTCACATTTTCTTACAGATGCCTACTTATCCTGCCGCAATGTTTCTTGGTGATACTGATGGGGAAGGAATGAGCTTAGTATTATATTTTAAATTATCTGAATGTTATGATAAAGAGGTTTCTGATAATTTCCAACACTTAATAAGGGTATGTTTCTTTCACTCCTAATTGTTGTTTGCTGAACTTGTTTTGGTTGAAAATATTACAGCAATTATGGTGCACAATTGGATCTTTTGCAGAAATTTATTGATGATGAGATGGAAAAGAATAAAGGATTTGCAATGGAAACGACCACCCCCTTTAGAGAGAGGTTGAAAATCCTTGGTGGATTAGTTAACCCAGAGGATCTTAATTTGAGTTCTGCAGAAAGAAAGCTAATACAAGGATACAACTTTAAGCCTGTTCTTTCACGTCCTCAACACAGTTTTTATGAGGTATTTAAACCAGAAATAATTAAGAACTAACTATTTTTCAAGTTAAGATTTGAGGGGATACTAATATTCTGAAAAACTAGTTCAGTGAGGAAAAGGTTCAAATTATACATTCCTGTTCTCTCAAATCAGAACTACATTCAAACATTCTTGAGTCAATGAACAAGGGAGCTAATTTTCAACTCATTCAAACATTGCTTGGATGGATAACTAGGAGGGGAAAGAAACAGGAGAGGAAAAGGAACTCAATAAAATGCATTGTTGATCCATGATCCTTATGTAATGTTGTGATCCCTTCCTTCTTGCCTCTCCCCTTTCCTATTTTCCACACGAGGAAACCAAGCTAAATTTTTTAGTTTAATTAAAACAGGATTTAATTTATATATTTAGTCTTACAAAAAATGATTTATATGGCCACCAAGGAAGTTGTTATGATTTGTTGTGAAAGGAACAAATTGGTTCAATCGATTTGTTATGTTGATTTTTCTTCACTAAAAGAAGATTAATTCTTGTAATTGTGAAACGCTAGACTAAGCTTTTGATGTGCTAGCAGATGGCAAGTAATTAGTGAGCAGTGAACATTTGTTTAACGTGTGCTTACATGCATGTTACTAAAAGATGACCTTTTCAACATTAGTATAATGTTAGGTGTTTGGCATCATGTAGTTGATCTATATGTTTTTTAATTGGTTACATAATGAATTGTGAGTAGTGTCTTATAAGTTGTTTCACTGCAGGGTGAAAATTACTTTGAGATTGATCTTGATATACATCGCTTCAGCTACATATCAAGAAAGGGTCTAGAAGCATTTAGAGAACGTTTGAAAGATGGGATCCTTGATTTGGGTTTAACAATTCAGGTAAGCCTAATTCATATACTCTAGTCTTTGCTTCTTTGCTACCTACTTAGATTGGAACCCCTTAAAAATTGTATATTTATTGTCTTATGTCTGAACTTGCATTTTACTGATACTTAATCTTTCCAAAATTGAATCAGCCCCAGAAGCCAGAGGAACTTCCAGAGCAAGTCCTATGCTGCGTGAGGTTGAATAAGATCGACTTTATTAATCGTGGGCAAATTCCGAGCATTGTCGCTCTATAATTGATATGTTAAAAGGACAGAGCAAAGTAGCAATGACTAATGTGATTACCTCAAATCTCAATATTCCTTTTTTCCCAGTATTGTATATCCTATGTGTGTACTCTTGATGTGTTCAGTCATGCATAACGTCTTTAATATGTGTATATGTAATACAATATAAATTCTTTTAAGATTTGGATCGATTTAAATATTTTTTAGAGAGTGAAACTTGATTGCGTTGGGCATTTAATTTCAATTCAGGATGTTTTAGATAAACAATAAATTAGCGAGTTTCCTTGTATAATTCGTAAACTGTGAACCACAAAATAGACGTAAGAAAAATACAAAGTTAGAATTGATCGGATCGAGATTTTCACCACACTGGATGAATGGATCGAAGCTAAAGAAAGCAACCTTGCACATATGTCTGCATGCGCTGGCTGATCTGCTCGATGTATGGATGGAAGCACAAGAAAGCAACTACATAAGCAGTGCTGTGTGAATTAGTGGAGGACGCAGCTTCATATCGACTCTGAAGTCTGAACCAGAGCTGCAGTCACCCAAAGAAAGCAACTGTTACTGCAGACAGGTGTGGATGAGCCATGCATGCATTTATATATATGAATGAATGATTAAAGATTACAGCTGAGATGTCAGATGCATGCATGCATGACGTATCCAGCATGTATGTGACTTCAATTATTGACCACATCTACTCTTCTTCTTCTTCCCTGTGGTCCTCCGGATATATCCCTTTTCACTAATTGTCACTATGCAAATTTAAATCTGACATGCATGTATCATCCATTCCAGATTAGTCACGCTGATAATTAAACCTGAAGACATGATCAGACATGACTAGCAAGCAAGCTGCTATATAAAGAGCATTCATTTCAATGCCTTTGCCCATGCAGGAAGGAACACATTATATATATATAGCAGTATCTATTTATAGATTAGCTGGGGATTTATGTCTAGGGCTGTTCATCTTCGAGGAGACGTTGTCGACTACTCCGATGAGATCGACGTGTTCAAGGCGACGCAATACTTCTCCGGCGGGACATGAGAAGCAAGGGCGCACAGGAGAGTAGTGGGCAGGAGGAGTTTAGATACCCTGATGAAGACCAGATTGGCTGATAAAAACTATGTCAGGGACAAGAAGCAGGGTAAGTTAGCTAACTTCCTCACTTCCCTTTTCAGACAAACACTCGTACTGTACAAGAAAAGTTCACGGAAGTCGGATCGAATAAATCTCGAACTGGAGGTGCAGCAGCCAAAGAGAAGTGAAGAAGGCTACTGCAGGAACAAGCCGAGTGAGAATTACCAGAAACCTGCTTCTGATCATCAAGGACGACAAGGAGTAGTAACTCAAGGGGTTAAATATGATGAAAAAGAAGCAGCAGCATCTTTAATGAGTAGCAGAGAGTCGATGGCGAGAAGAGATCATAAAGAAGAGTACTTGGTGATGGTTAAGGAGTTGGAGGAAGATGGTGAGTCTAGCTCCGATTTGTTTGAACTGGAGAGTTGTCATTTGCAGGGTGATTTTTCACTTGATCTTCCTGTTTATGGCAGTCCAAACTTGCAAGCATGGCGTTTACAGAGTTGATGCTTCTAATATTACTAATTAATTAATCTTGCATATTAATTAGTCATTAAAAAAAGTATGGATATATATAATTGAAATCTTTCCCCATCTCTTAATTTGGTTTCAGTTCTCTGTGTCTTCCATCCACCAGCTTGTTTAATTAGTTCCTTCTTTTATATATTCATTTCATTTCAATTTATTTCACAGTTGTTGAATTATCTTCGATATAACATGAAGATGCCATTACATATTCTTCCTAGACGGTACAATAATTGATTGCTTTCAACTTTGGAATTAGCTAAGTAAAAAAAAAAAAAAAACTTACCTCTCATATAAAAAAACAAATTTGATTGTACTCTTGGGATCA